>CM055833.1:7530710-7547135 GCA_029582265.1 Zoroaster sp. YZ-2022 | reverse complement strand
ATCCAATGCCAACTAAGCTAGTCAGTGATTGTCTTGATGTTCTGCTGCCAGTGCTTACCAGTATCATAAATTTGTCTATTGGTTCTGGCGTTTTCCTGACTGCTGGAAAAGAGGGACTGGTTTTCCTTTGTTAAAAAGCATAACCTTGACACAGTTTTTGAAAATTACCGACCAATCACCAACTTGCAGTTTTTGTCTAAACTTACTGAGAGTGCAGTGTGTGCTCAAATTAATAATCATATGGCTAGGCATTCATTATTTCCACAATTTCAATCGGCATATAAACATCACAGTACAGAGACGGCTCTTTTGAGGGTAAAGAATGACATACTTTTGAAGATGAATTCTCAGCATGTAACATTACTTGTTTTATTAGATCTTAGTGCCGCTTTTGATACCATTGATCATAAAATTTTGCTGGAACGCCTTCAGTCAAAGCTTGGGATATCCGGCTTGGCGCTTGATTGGTTTGCATCTTAGCTTGTCTTCCAGAAGCCAGCGGGTGTCTATAGATGGGACCTTGTCAGATAGTTTCAGGCTTGACTGTGGTGTTCCCCAAGGATCATGTCTGGGTCCACTGCTTTTCACCATCTATGCTTCTAGGTTGTTTGATATTATTGAGCGCCATCTGCCAAATTCTCATTGTTATGCAGATGACACACAGTTGTACATAAGCTTCAAACCTGACGATACAAACAGTCAGTTGGAAGCCGTAGCAGCAATGGAGAGATGTATTCAAGACATCAGACAATGGATGATTCATGATAGGCTTATGATCAATGATAAGAAAAGTGAATTTCTTGTCATTGGTACCAGACAACAGCTACACAAAATTAACATTCCCAGCCTCACTGTGGGGAAATCTGATATTCATATTACTAAGGCTTGTTCGGCTGCTTTTTTCCATCTGCATAACATTAGAAGTATTAGTAAATTTTTATCTCGTGAGTCTCTATTGACCTTAATCCATGCTTTTGTCACCAGTCGAATGGATTATTGTAACAGCTTATTGTACGGTCTACCAAAAAGTCAATTAGCCAAACTACAACGAGTCCAGAATGCTGCGGCCAGACTTGTATTTAACACACCTAGGTTTCAGCATATAACACCAATTCTTCGCGAATTACATTGGTTACCTGTTTCGTTTAGGATTAATTTTAAAATTATTTTGTTAACTTTCAAGGCACTCCATGGTTTATCTCCAGTGTACATAAAAATCTCATTAGTATTAACAAAAGTTCCCGTTATAATCTCAGGTCAAGTAGTAATGGTCTTGTTTTAGAGTACCCTAAGGGCAAGATGCTTGCTACGCTGGGTGCTAGAACATTTTCTTCGGCAGCCCCAGTGCTTGGAATACACTTCCGCGTCACATTCATAATGAACAGACATGATTCTTTTAAACGTAAGATTAAAACATACCTTTTAATGAAGCCTTTTTAAATTAAATTAATTGTTTTTCTCTTTTCCTTAATTGTACTTTTGATGAGAACCAAGCCAGTTAGGCTATATTCCTTTAATTAGTATAGGTAGGTTAAAGGCGTCTGTCTCCGGGAAAGATCGAGACATCACCGATGCCAGTGGGGGTACATTGACATAGATCCTCCTCTAGCGGGACAGACGTAACCCCATACTGAGGTTTGGGAGCTGGCTTGGCAACCTCATCTGTTCTGATTTAAAAAATAAAATAAATAAAAAATTAAAAAAAGTGATTTGTGTTTAAATTCTTGTTTGTATTTATATCTGTTTATTCTATGGCGTGTTCATTTTTTGTTAGGCGCTTTTGATCATTTTTAAATGGAAACAGCGCAATAGAAATGTTTAATTTATTATATTATTATTATTCTTCTTAAAGATTCCTCGTTCGATAAAAGTATCGAGTACATTTTTGGTCTAAGGCCAACAAATTCAAAAATAAGAGTTCCAGATGTCTCGTCTTTAAATTTACCGACAATCTTTTTATTAGCGTCGGAATAGAGGAAATGATCTTTAGGATAACTACTAAAATCGTAGAGATTCGCGTCTTCTGACATGTCCTCGTAAATATTTTCCGTTTGAATATTGAGTAATAAGCTGTCCGTATCCGTGTAAAGTAGATTGCACCCGTTGCCGTATTTGCTTTTTAAATGATTGTAATAAAATCGTACATTAAATGTTTAGATAAATCTAGCACGCTCATTCTGACGTATACCGGGCGGTTGAGTGTGAGTTTGAGTTTGTGCGTATAAATAGCCGTCAGATCGTAATCGAAAATCTTGAAATTAGCAAAAGATGGCTTCGCGATTGCTTTACGGATACGTTGTTTATCTCATTAGATTCACGTTGACCCGATTTCGTAAATTTTCCATCGTTTTTCCAAAAACGGAATTCTTCATGAGCTTGTACAAATCTTTTTCAAAATCTGACTCGGCATTTTTCCTAAGACGTGTGTTCAAATCAATGTAAGACTTCATCCAAGGTGTTTGATTGAATTTTAAAACACGATGAATTCTCGTTAGTTTCATGCCGAGAAATAAATATGGCTGTAGATTACGATAATGAAGAACGTATTTTGACTCGTTGTTCAAATTTGGAGTTAATTTATTTACTTTTGGAGCTGGTCTGTTTTTCAAGAGCTCGAGCTGATATAGAGACATCCATTCCTTTGAAATCTTTAACGACTCTGGCGCGAGTGGAAACGCGTTGTGAAGATTGTGTAATTCTTTAGGATATTCAAGATCAACTTCTAAAATGTACCCCTCGTTCGATTCTTGCGAGATTGATTTTATATCTATCGAATCAATTTCATCTCTCGTTAACCATTTAAATTTTCCAGTTGGAAGGTATTGACTCATCGCCCAGCCGTAAAGGTTATTCGCGTCTAGGTATAGGATGTAATTTTTAGGTTTTGATGGGTCGTAATCGGGTAGGTAGGGATTGTTTGCTTTAGCGTATCTCTCGCTAACCATCGACGTACCTCCCCTAGTGCCCTTTTCTATAAATAAATGCATGTCGTAATCCGTCAACAATTCTAAACGTACGTTCGAATGTTTCAACAGAGCGTCCCAACTCAAGCCTGGACTAGTGTAATAATGAGCTGGATCTAATTCATACTTTTTTATACAAGTTGCGCGAAAATTTTCAAAAACGTCCGCTAATAAACAAGTATCCGTACGCACATAGAGGTCGTGATAATCCCCTAGATTTTTACATTCAAACTTTGCCTAAACGTTCTTTGCGTGCTCATATTGTTCGTCCGTAATGCCTTCGTCGTTCAAGCTACTATAAAAAGCGTTTTTCGGAGGAAGACTCGTTTCTTCAAAACGTTTAAAATTATCCATGTACTCGTAGGGATAAATACCTTTGTTTAAAAGCAATTTCATCTTGTTTGGGTCCGGTTCGTACTTTTTAGATATTAGTAAAGAATCGGGATTGTTTGATTTAACGAGTTTATCGAGTGAAGCTAGTAAAAATTGAGCGCTGTCGATAAATCGCAGTTGCCCGATTGAAAAAGAAATTATACTTTTCCATGTTGTTTGGGATACACTTTAAATTTCCTTTGACTCGACTCGTAGCTTGCATGATGAGATGAGAGTCGTATCCTCGCAAATTATGAAATACCACCGGGATAGGCGTTTTGCTCGGTTTTATGCTAAGTTTTAAATTACAACAATCATGCGCCGCTCCTTGATATTTTCCAGTAATGTGACAATGATCGCGTACTTTCTTGTCGCCTTTGTCAAAATCTTTTTCACAAATCCAACACTTGCTGGATTTTTTTTATAATTGTTCACTTGGACCATCGTCATAAACATATTTTTAGATTTTAAAATATCTCGTTGATGTTTTCTACTTCTTTTAACAACGAGTCCCAAAAATGTTTCGATGCATCTTTTCCCCTGTATACCTTGGGTGGTTGAGTTTGACCGTCGCATCTAACGACTACGTACGAATACCCACAAACTACGTGTTCTTGCAATTTTTTAGTATTGGTTGTACTCGCATCGTCAATCTTTTTAATTAACGCTTCAAAGTCCGCGTATATGACGAAAGGAACTTTCATCTTTTTATAAAGATTTTGAAAACGCAGATTATTTTTACCCTCGATCGGCATCACGATTTTAACCTCTCTGCCGCCAATTCCCTCACATTCTGGAATGTGTTTTTGGAGCAGGGCTTCGGTGGTGTAACCGTGTAAACATCTCACGCAAAAGTGTTTACTATCTTTATGTTTCGTTTGGTTTTTACTATCTTTATGTTTCGGTTTTTTTTTTCTTCTTTTAAATAGTTTAATATGTATTTTTTAAATGCTTTTTGTATAGTTGTAATTGTAAGCAAGGTTATTTCAGTCACTTATGTGACTGCCAACCATGTGTTTTTTTAATAAACCAGAAATAATAAAAAGTAAACGGTTAAAATTCTTGATCCAAACGTAGTGCGATTTGTTTTCCTCGTGAATTAACAATAAATTAATACGAGCCATAGTCACGGGTTGATCGCTAAGCCGGTAAACTACGATTGAATTTTCGTAACCAAAAACGTTTATAGCCAACTTGTTTTGTTTCTCTACCTTTTTGACTTGATCGATCGGAGTTGGAGCAACGATCCCGTCAAAATTTAAACCGTCTTCCGACGGATATCTGCAGAAATTCTATCCGCATTTTTTCCCGCGGAAAAAAAGCAGAACATCGCCCATCATCATGAACAACAGCGTCCTTGTTTTTTACGTTGATGCATGCTTTTTTGTCTCTTATATATTTTGGTAGTTTTATATAAGAACCGCCTCTCAAAGGTTGATATCGAGCAATGGTAATTCTCATAGTTTCAACACGATCTATGATCCATCCAGAACGGTTGTGAGTCCACTTTTCTATAGCCTCTTGGATTTCCGCAAAGGCTGTGGTTAATACATCTTCAATCTCGTTCGGATCGAGTAAAAGGACGTAGCTTTTATTATGAAACGATGGAAAGTCATAATCGATCGTACCATCGGGTTTCTCTTTATGCAATTGAATCTGCAAATAAATCATAAACTTTATCCCTCCAAATTCTCGCAAGTCTGAGGTTAACTTGCCTACAATCTTTGGCTTGACCGCGTTAAAAAAGACGCTTGGATCTCTTTCTTTGCTATGGCCGAGCGGCACGGTCATAATTCGCTGCCTCAAATGCATTCCGCCATCGATGGGTGGTTCATCAAAGCTCAACTCTTCTTCGGGCGCGTAAAACCTTTTAATGGCGGCGATGTAGTCTTTTTTGATGTGTCCTCTTTTTCCGCTGAAATGTTCGGGCAGGGGAATTTTTTAAACTTTTAAATGCCCTTTAAGTTGACACAATGTTAATTTATACCATGGCGTTGGTTTATGCTGTTTTTTATATTATTTTACGGCGTATAATAAGACCTTTTTTTCTCGCCTACTCAATCCACTCTCCAGTTCCACCGATAGTTCATGCTCGCTAGCAAAATTTATCAATTCACCCAATGTCCACCTCGATAAAAATGTATCCATCGTCTTTATCATCCTACTAGATTTTATATTTAAAAAAATCAATTTTTTAAAGTTATTTTTTCGATATTATTTTTTTCGAGAGGCGGCGAGGTTAACATCCCCCGGGTCTTTTAAAAAATAAATAAAAATACTCCGGGATGCGAACCGGTTTAAACCGGTTTTTTGGGAAAAGGGGGCGGGGCCAAGGGGGGCGGGGAGGGGGTTTTGGGGGAGTGAGCCAGACCCCTCACTTTATCTTCTACTCCCCGCAAAAAACAAAACAAAAAGAAAAACACTCCCCCAACAAAAACTAAAGAAGAGGTTCGGCTTCCTTGAAAACTCGTCCCGCCCCTTGCTGATCTTCAGATAACTTACCAAAGGCAGCTGCCACAAGTGTCGTCACCAACGCCAGATGCAGTGACATCATGTTTTCTTTAACAGTCAATTGCTTGGTCTGTTTTACTTAGATGCTTTTAGTTTCCAATTGATATTAACACAAGAAGATGATCAGAGGTGAAACTGTTGTGAGGGGAAAACACGAATTATGAAGGTGGTTCGTTCAGAACAACGCGCTGCTGCAGTTGTCAATGTCACGCGCACCGTAGTTCACGTCTGTTTTTATCATTTATCATTAACTTGTTTTCGCTATAGGCCTGTATAATAGCCAAACACACGTCACGATTGACAAGACCCTATATGTTATTACACAATATCTTGATTAAATTTCCAACTACTGGTAGTTTTTAACAAATCTGTGCTTTGTTAATGTATCCCTTACACGCCTCCCCGATTATGTTACCGGTATAGATCACGTGGTATGATTTCCCACGATATATAAAACACAGCCTTTGTATATAGGTAATAGACTTCCTAAAGTTGTGATACAGCCAATCATAGTCTGTAAAGCTTTAAAAAATGACTTAGCCTTGGCCAATCAAAAACAATCAAAGAGAAATTCGCCAAATTTGGGTCTGCGCCATTGCAATGAACAACTCCATGGCAAGCTAAAGGCTCATTTTTTATAACAATACACAGGTAATAACATTTTACATTATAATACTTCAGTAATATTTCACTTAGACATGAACACAAAAGATTCTGCGTTGTCACATTGTTACCTTTATGATTTAATAATCGATTGAATGTACCTCATTATCACTGTGTGCCTGCAGGCCAGATCTAAGAGACGATGAACCCTTGAGGACTACATGTAACAGTGATGTTCGTAAATACGGTTTCCTATACTAGTAGTTTTTCTAACAGGCAGACAACGATTTTTGTTTGAACAGCAACAAACATTGATTAAAAAACAACGAGCAAACGAAACATAACTCCATGGCAAGCTAAAGGCTCATTTTTTATAACAATACACAGGTAATAACATTTTACATTATAATACTTCAGTAATATTTCACTTAGACATGAACACAAAAGATTCTGCGTTGTCACATTGTTACCTTTATGATTTAATAATCGATTGAATGTACCTCATTATCACTGTGTGCCTGCAGGCCAGATCTAAGAGACGATGAACCCTTGAGGACTACATGTAACAGTGATGTTCGTAAATACGGTTTCCTATACTAGTAGTTTTTCTAACAGGCAGACAACGATTTTTGTTTGAACAGCAAACAAACATTGATTAAAAACAACGAGCAAACGAAACATAACTCCATGGCAAGCTAAAGGCTCATTTTTATAACAATACACAAGTAATAACATTTTACATTATAATACTTCAGTAATATTTCACTTAGAACGTGAACACAAAAAGATTCTGCGTTGTCACATTGTTACCTTTATGATTTAATAATCGATTGAATGTACCTCATTATCACTGTGTGCCTGCAGGCCAGATCTAAGAGACGATGAACCCTTGAGGACTACATGTAACAGTGATGTTCGTAAATACGGTTTCCTATACTAGTAGTTTTTCTAACAGGCAGACAACGATTTTTGTTTGAACAGCAACAAACATTGATTAAAAAACAACGAGCAAACGAAACATAACTCCATGGCAAGCTAAAGGCTCATTTTTTATAACAATACACAGGTAATAACATTTTACATTATAATACTTCAGTAATATTTCACTTAGACATGAACACAAAAGATTCTGCGTTGTCACATTGTTACCTTTATGATTTAATAATCGATTGAATGTACCTCATTATCACTGTGTGCCTGCAGGCCAGATCTAAGAGACGATGAACCCTTGAGGACTACATGTAACAGTGATGTTCGTAAATACGGTTTCCTATACTAGTAGTTTTTCTAACAGGCAGACAACGATTTTTGTTTGAACAGCAACAAACATTGATTAAAAAACAACGAGCAAACGAAACATAACTCCATGGCAAGCTAAAGGCTCATTTTTTATAACAATACACAAGTAATAACATTTTACATTATAATACTTCAGTAATATTTCACTTAGACGTGAACACAAAAGATTCTGCGTTGTCACATTGTTACCTTTATGATTTAATAATCGATTGAATGTACCTCATTATCACTGTGTGCCTGCAGGCCAGATCTAAGAGACGATGAACCCTTGAGGACTACATGTAACAGTGATGTTCGTAAATACGGTTTCCTATACTAGTAGTTTTTCTAACAGGCAGACAACGATTTTTGTTTGAACAGCAACAAACATTGATTAAAAAACAACGAGCAAACGAAACATAACTCCATGGCAAGCTAAAGGCTCATTTTTTATAACAATACACAGGTAATAACATTTTACATTATAATACTTCAGTAATATTTCACTTAGACATGAACACAAAAGATTCTGCGTTGTCACATTGTTACCTTTATGATTTAATAATCGATTGAATGTACCTCATTATCACTGTGTGCCTGCAGGCCAGATCTAAGAGACGATGAACCCTTGAGGACTACATGTAACAGTGATGTTCGTAAATACGGTTTCCTATACTAGTAGTTTTTCTAACAGGCAGACAACGATTTTTGTTTGAACAGCAACAAACATTGATTTAAAAAAACAACGAGCATACGAAACATTAAACGTGCACACCAGCCCAATGTTGAAATGTCTGATCCTAAATAATTTGCTGAGCGCCAGGGGAAGGGATGGGGTTGAAGGGTGTAAAGTAAGCACCGTAGACAGCATTTTCAGAGTGGAGGAGGGGGAACAAGTTTGTTTGGTGAATGTACCAGAAAAATATGGGGGTAATGTACCAAACAAATTCACAAAATTTACCGACATACCTATTTTGTTTTTAGTTACTCCAAATAAGATATTTCACAAAACCTCGCCATAAAAAGCACGATCATAATAAATTAATTGATTGTCAAATAATGGTCCTATAGAATGGACTATTAACAATAATCTAAGGTCAATTATTTCGGGAAATATCCCATATGAACTTGAAGCGAAACCCAAGGAATGATATCGATCCTCAGTCAGTATGTCGATGAAGCGGATACCATAGGGGCCTACCATGTTCCACAGAGTGTAACACGTCTCACTCTAATAATAGTGACATTTCACGACAATACTTTATGTACCAATCAATTGTTTTCCCCACCTCTCCCCACGGGCCACCCGTCTCTTGGTGTGGTGTAGAGTGTGGTTGTGAGAATTGCAGCCTCATTTTCGTATTTATCGTAGATATAAGGCCAATCAGTGAAATACGTGATACATACGCGGTTAATTGTAAACAGGCCAAATGCCCCATACAAAAAGGATGGTGGCTAAGAGAGGGCTCACAAATCGACAAACGTTCATACCCTTATGTGAAAATGTCGTTTAAAGGACAATTTCAATCTATCCAGCAATTTTGGCTGCAATTGGACATCGTTTCAAAGTAATAAATTTAAAAAAAAATTAAATTTTAAACGTGGGTCGACGCGTGGGTCTGGTCGGCATTGAGACCAGAAACCGGAGACTTTTTTGGTCTAATAGATTTCTGATAAAGCCAGTCAAGAGGTTGTAAAGCTTTTATCAGCAATAAAATAACAATTTGTAGTGAGTAATTGAATTTATTGTGCGTTGGAGTCACCATTTCTATTTCAGTTTATAGCCATAATTAAAATGTCATCACGATGGATTTCCAAAAGAATGAATACAAAAGAACTTATCATTGGACTATCAGCAATAATAAAAACATTGGTCTATCAGCAATAATAAAAATTTGTAGCAAGTAATTGAATTTATTGTGCGTCACCATTTCTATTTCAGTTGAAAGTCATAATTAAAATGTCACCACGATGGATTTCCAAAAGAATGAATACAAAATAAATTTTATTAACCTGTTGATATATTGACGTAGTTTGAGCTAATGATCTCTGGTAGCATTTGGCTCAGGAAAAACAATTATGGTATTATAATAATTGTATATGCCAATGCAATGAACAACGCCATGGCAAGCTACATAGGTTCATTAACAATATAGGCCACTACACGGTAATAATATTTTACGTACATAAATGCCCAATACAGTTAAGACAATCCGATTGGACGAAATGTGATCACATGGGGGTATTTTAACGGCCGGTAAATACCGGCTGCCTCAGTGGCGCAAGGGGCTCGGGGCTCTGAGCCCCCAAGGCCGCTGATGTTTTATTGTTATTTTTTAAAGAAGGGGCCGGGAAAGAGGCAAAATCTGAGCTCAAGTCTTGTCTACAGAGGAGTTCAGCAAGGAGTAGGGCAGTGGTACAAGGGATGGGGACTCAGGAGACTCAAGCTCCCCTCCAAACGTTTACCATTTATTTCACTCACTATTATATTTTACGGTGTTGCGTATGCATGTGCATGTAAGCTTGAAGGGCCACCAGTATATATAACAAGCATTTTTAGACATACACCCGCCATGGTCCACTCTGATCAGGGAGCAGCTTTACTTAATTTTATTTTCATTTTCTGTTGTCCGTTTCTCTTGTTGAGGTCGTTGACTGTCGTTGAGGTTACTCGTAAATGTTTTTTTTAAATTTAAACACGCCCGCATTATAATCAACTCCTTTCCAGTTTGTACACAATGGCCCAGGATCGGGTTTTAATTTACAAAGATTATGTGACACCATTTTAGCAAACACCGATTGGATAATATTGGGATTTGGTTTTGCCGCCAAATTCGTGTTTGAGAAAATTTAGCTCTGCCCCGGAATGATTACAAACTATACGTCCGCAATGAAAGTATTTAAATATAGAAATCTTGCAGACGAAACAATTAGCTCAAGTTCTTTACATCAAGAGGAGGAAATTATATTGAAGGTAAAACCCTACGAGTCTGAATCATGTCATAATGTCTTCTTTTTATGACTAGAAACCACCAGGAAACATTTAACATGTGCCGTAGGTTCACTGACGATTAGGGACATGGCTACAGCCGCGCCAGCGGTTATGGTTTGGGTCCGCCATGTCTCTCCCCCATATTGGTTTCAAAAACATTTTTGAGCCCCAATAAAATCCTGGGTGCGCCACTGGGCTGCCTATTTCATATCGGCGATAATAACCATCTAGGAAGTGAGTATACCCCACGTGGGAATGAACCAATCAGAGTGTTAAAGTTTGTATAACGTGATGCGAACTCACGAGCCAAGTTGGAATGCCATCCATTCTCATTAGATTTGTTGGATTATTTGGCTCTTTTGCAATACAAATGGCATTGGATATTGAAATTTTGAATACAAAATCTAGATGGGTGTTTATAAAATGGGTTCGACGCTTGGTATTTTCCGCAGGATAAACACCTCAGCGTCGTAGCCACAGGCGATAAAACCGTCATAAAAAATGAACTATGCCCAGCTAGCCGGGTGGGGGACCAGGGTGGCTGAGAGGGGACACGAGGGAAAGGGCGTGACACATTGACCCAAGTTGGGGGATGTTCCAAAGCTTGGACAGCGGGGTGGGGGCAGGAGTACTGCTGCTACAGCTGTCCGCAATTCCGCTTCCCTCCAGATGCAAGACACGGTTTTTAAACATCAAACACAACCAATCGTTGATGGATAAATGTCCAAGTGATTCATATTGCCCAGTGCATTAAAAGATTCAGGATTTATTAACCAATATTCTGTTTCTAACCATTTTCTTAATTAATTAATCTGTTCAATATCTTGAATAAATGCCAATGAATGCTCGTTTCTAACAAATCTGTTTTTATAGAGTATTTTGTGCCAAGCGCACACGCCTCCCTGATTACTATAATATGATACAGGCCACACGGTACGATTTTCCACGGTATAGAAAATACAGCTTATTGTCGTTAACCTACATGTAAGTAACAAAGGTAATTTATTGTGCATTAGAGTCGCCATTTCTATTTCACTTTAATAAATTCAGGTTATAGATTAACCAATATTTTAACCGTTTTTATTAATTAACCTGTCTTGACTAAAATGCCAGTGATTTGTCGTTTTTAACAAATCTGTATTATAGAGTATTTTGTGCCAAGCACACACGCCTCCCTGATTTTCCACAGTATAGAAAATACAGCTTATTGTCGTTAATACCTACATGTAGGTAATAGACTTCTGATAAAGTCGGTCACAGTGTTGTAAAGCTCTCAAAATGAACTTGGATTCGCGCCAATACTTTAACAACGCCATGGCAAACTATAGGCTCATTTTAACACTACAATTGGCACTGGATATTGAAATTTTGAATACAAAATCAACTGGGCATTTATGAATGGGGATGCAAGTTTGTTGCTTGGTCTTTTTTGCTGGATACAGACTGTGCGACGAACTTTTATTCCCTTAATAAAATACTTTAATTTCAATTGAACATTAACACAAAACTAAGATTCTGTATTGTCACTTTGTTACCTTTAATGATTTAATAATCGAGCATCTCATTATCACTGTGTGCAAGCAAGTCAGATCTAAGAGACGATGGACCCTTGAGGATAAGCGAGGAAGGGAAAGGGGACAGGGGAGCTGGGTCATGTGCAGCCCAATATGATATGTGAATTATACTGACTGTGTGCAGGTCGGATCTAAGAGACGATAAATCCTTGAGGATAAGCGAGGAAGGGAAAGGGGAAAGGGGAGTCACGTGTATCCCAATATGATATGTGAATTATACTGACTGTGTGCAGGTCGGATCTAAGAGACGATAAATCCTTGAGGATAAGCGAGGAAGGGAAAGGGGACAGGGGAGTCACGTGTAGCCCAATATGATGTGAATTATACTGACTGTGTGTGCAGGTCGGATCTAAGAGACGATAAATCCTTGAGGATAAGCGAGGAAGGGAAAGGGGACAGGGGAGTCATGTGTAGACCAATATGATATGTGAATTATACTGACTGTGTGCAAGCAGGTCGGATCTAAGAGACGATGGATCCTTGAGGATAAGCGAGGAAGGGAAAGGGGAAAGGGGAGTCACGTGTATCCCAATATGATATGTGAATTATACTGACTGTGTGCAGGTCGGATCTAAGAGACGATAAATCCTTGAGGATAAGCGAGGAAGGGAAAGGGGACAGGGGAGTCACGTGTAGCCCAATATGATGTGAATTATACTGACTGTGTGTGCAGGTCGGATCTAAGAGACGATAAATCCTTGAGGATAAGCGAGGAAGGGAAAGGGGACAGGGGAGTCATGTGTAGGCCAATATGATATGTGAATTATACTGACTGTGTGCAAGCAGGTCGGATCTAAGAGACGATGGATCCTTGAGGATAAGCGAGGAAGGGAAAGGGGACAGGGGAGTCACGTGTAGCCCAATGATATGTGAATTATACTGACTGTGTGCAAGCAGGTCAGATCTAAGAGACGATGGATCCTTGAGGATAAGCGAGCAAGGGAAAGGGGACAGGGGAGTCATGTGCAGCTCAATGATATGTGAATTATACTGACTGTGTGCAAGCAGGTCAGATCTAAGAGACGATGGATCCTTGAGGATAAGCGAGCAAGGAAGGGACAGGGGAGTCATGTGCAGCTCAATGATATGTGAATTATACTGACTAGAATGTAACAGTGATGTTCGTAATACGGTTTCTAATATTGGCCTTCTAAGTATAGTGTTTCTAACAGGTAAAAACAATGTAAACAGACGAGTGATACACCACCACGTGTCTTTTTGAACATGATTTATAATACGCACGTTGGCTTTGTCAGATTATTTGTTCTCCATTGGGCGTGGCATTGATAGATCAGTGACTTAACGCCATGTAAGACCTCTATGAGTGTGCATACAACACGTGAGCAGGCATAATTTACAATAAAGTTATGAAAACATAAGCATAGGCCTATGAAATTGACCAGTTGTCTTAAATCTGAAGACAACTTTTGCTGATCTACGTAAGCTCATCTACTCCGATGAAACGAGAGTGGTCACTCTGTTCCAGTGCATACACTCCTATCCACCACAGGTTTTATCATTACAGACCAGGCATAGTGCAAGACGGATTTTCTGGTTTAGTTGATCGACCCACGTGGCGCCTCCATAATACTAGCTAACGCTGAGAGTGCACGCGCCCTCTATTGGTGGACTTAATTCATGTGGTTACAATGGATCACGTAGAATGTTAATAGAACCGTCTTGTGACAAAACTACCGGGGGATCGTACAATTGCTCATTACTTTTTTGAAATATCTTGTACAGAAGGCAGTTTTGTTTACACCCTCACACAGAAAATAACGACCTTCAAGTTTCTTCAAACTTTCACAGCTTTTTACTTCATTTTTATTCCTACAGATCAAACTCTCTTCAAATTGAGGGCCTAGTAGTAAAAGTCCGACCCCTTTACAGAAAAGCACATGAGGGTAAAACGTTTCCGTCTGCAACCCTTTTGTAAATGTGCATATTTTTATGGTTTCTCTGCAATGAGAACACTTCAGACAGAGTCTATCAGGATGACTGGGTACCTTACACTTCTGTCGAACAGGGTCATCAGGATGACTGGTACTCACACTTCCAGACAGAGTCTTTAGGATGACTGGTACCTTACACTTCAGACAGAGTCATCAGGATGACTGGTACCTTACACTTCAGACAGTCTTCAGGATGACTGGTACCTTACACTTCAGACAGAGTCATCAGGATGACTGGTACCTTACACTTCAGACAGAGTCATCAGGATCCATCCATCCATCCATCCATCCATCCATCCATCCATCCATCCATCCATCCATCCTTCCATCCTGCCGGTTAAACGTGGGCAATACATCAGACGTTAAAATTGAAAGCATGGTTGGTTGAAATGAACGTGTGAATAATTATTCCAAACTTCTCCCATAATGCTGAAGCATTATAAACTGAAGTGTTTTCATCTGGGAGAAAAAGAGAATTATTATAGGTAGAACTTGTAGCTGGTATGTTGAGAGGATAAGTGAAAATTACGGTGACACTATGTGAAATGCTCAATTGGTAGTAGTGGTTCTGAAAAGAACTGGAGGTACAACTCGACTCTGAAGAATTATTATGTTGAATTTCATCAAGATTACTGTCCGGCAACATAACAACAGGTTTGGATCGTTTTCTCACAAAAATGTGCACCTATCATGATGAAATCTTTACAGGAATTTATGATATATATATCTTGAAAACCAGAAGGGTATTTACTGAGATAAAAAAAAAAATCTACTTGGTTTTAACTTTAAGATGGTAAGACCCAGGCCTGTGATTTCTCAGGATTTTCTACAATCTCCCTTTGAAGTAGCCACCAAGGAAAGAAAGAAGTTGTCTGTATTGTGTCTAAACCTCTAGTTTCTTGTTTGTGGTGATGTGGAGTCTGTAAATCCTCCAGGAGGTTCAGGGGCTTTATCCTCGAGACCAAAGGGCGACTTGGGCCCACTGCCCATTTTTCAGGATTTTTTACTTTTGTCAAGTCACGCCCCCGACTGCCAAAAATCCTGATAAATTATTGTTTGACATGTTGTAATTTTTGATATAACATGAATATATAAGCTACAAGTTTTACACATGAAAGAACTTCAGACTTTCACAGATTGGATTCTGTACATATCTCGTGGTTGAATTTTGTGGTTCTTATAAATTTTCGTGATAAATTTGGGAGGTCACTTTTGAAAATTGCGTCCAAGTTTAGGGTTTTGCCAGAGCCAGTCACAATTATGGATGCTTTTACAGACACATTAGCTAAAGTGTATACTACCTTTCATGCCAATACTGTTTCTTATCAAATCACTTTCTCGTGTAGTTGGGCACTGGTTAGCCCTAAAACGTTGGTAATAATATGAAAGCTGTGTGTGTAAAATATAACTTATTAATTTCTACGGGTTTAACCAGTGTATGTTGCTCTTCCAATATTATTTAAATTAATTTAAGCCTTATTTATTTTCATATTTTTTCATTCTTTGTGACAAGTACTTGGGAATTAATGGTTTTTCATACAGTGATGGTAAGTTCTCTTTTTTTTTTAAATTACAAGTTAAAATGCTGGGTATAAGCCAAAGAACTACTGCTTAAATCATTGGACCTTTACGTGTTATGGATAGGGGTGGACCTGTTAACAACTGCCCAATCTCCTAGGGGTGGGAACATCTGGCATGTAGATTTGCAGTCGAGTTGAGTAGAGTATATATAAAATTTCGTTCAGTATTAGCTTTTGTCATGGCACGTAAAACTACATACAATAAGATGGCCCATACATGCCACTGTATGACATAATGTTTGTCAGGTAACTCTGCAAAATGATAATACTATACTGCTGGTAATGTTTTAGAGAGTGCAACAATAACGGTAAAATATGAATAGAACTTCACAGTACTTATAGGAGTTTACATCTTGAGTGATACCCGGATTACAAAATGACTGAATAATAACCACCGGCCCGTACTTGAATTAGCGGGGTTACTGATGGTGCCCAAAATTGATCCTGAGGAATTATTCCATCTAAAATTTAGTTAACTTCCACGTAATTAGAACGCATACAAGCAAAATGAATGCATTTCATTTCTTATTAAACACAATGAAACAAGCTGAAAATTTTAATACGCCAAGTTGGTCTCTTCAATCTTAAAAAAATGAAAAA
>CM055833.1:7447812-7530210 GCA_029582265.1 Zoroaster sp. YZ-2022 | reverse complement strand
TGGAAAATAATTGGGTGGTGGTCAATGGTTATTTTAGATATACCTTCAGCTATGTAGCCAGGGTTTATAAGTATCTTAGATTAGCGCCCTCTGGTGGCGATGCTGTATGGTATGATTGTATTTTGGGTTCATGTCCCACACCAGAGTACTGTAATGCTGGATTGTTTGAGGTTTATTGGAACTGCAGGTTAAATTTAATATTGGACCCTGTAAGGAATTAGTAGTTAGTAAAATTAGTAGTTCATCTCAGCAGAACTTAATCTAGACTTGACCTAGTCCTGCTGAAGTTCCAATGCAAAGTAATATTAAGTAAGCCTCAAACCTGACAACACTGTCCTTTCAGGTGAATTATTTAATACTCTTTGACATGTATAATTATGCCTTGCCTCTTGTATAAATTGGTTTACTTATTATTTCTTTGTTTTCTTTTTCTCCTTATATGATATGCTTGTTGGTGTAAATAAAAACATCGTCTCTGCTCGCCTCACGTTGTTGGTGCTGTCAAATCAATCACCTAAACAGCCAACCTCGAACCCACTGTGATAATTTGATTAAACCAGACATTTAATTAATATCACACCCCGAGCCGGGGGTCTTCCACACTATGATAAGACTGATTTTGTGTTTTAAGTATAAGAGAGCGAGTCTGAATATAAGAGTGCGAGATTTACAATGCCTTTATTCTCGCTATGAAAAGACTGATTTTTTTGTTTTAAGTATAAGAGAGCGAGTCTTGAATATAAGGGTGCGAGATTTACAATGGTTTTATTCTCGCTATGATAAGACTGATTTTTTTGTTTTAAGTATAAGAGAGCGAGTCTGAATATAAGGGTGCGAGATTTACAATGGTTTTATTCTCGTTATGATCAGATTGATTTTTTTGTTTTAAGTATAAGAGAGCGAGTCTGAATATAAGGGTGCGAGATTTACAATGGTTTTATTCTCGTTATGATCAGACTGATTTTTTTGTTTTAAGTATAAGAGAGCGAGTCTGAATATAAGAGTGCGAGATTTACAATGCCAGTAGAATATAAGGCGCTTTTCGAACCCCGTTGGTGGAGGGAAAATGTGCAAAATGAGGTTGGTGAAAAAATGTGCACAAATGAGTGTGTGAGTGTGGTGCAAAAATGTGCAAACTTGTGTTGAGTAGTAAGAAGGCGCTAGCGCGAGAGGAGCGGGCTTTTGGCATGACGTCCGTGATGTCATACTTATTTCCCACGAAGTGGTGAAATGATGTTTCACGATTGTGTACTCAGGCGGAAACCGTTACGTCCGTCATACTTAAGGATGTGATGGTCAGACTTGTAAAGGTCTGTCTGTTATTTTGCCACGAAGTGGTGAAATTTCCGCTGTATTTAGCGTTAATTATATTACGGGTCGTACCTCTGGACAATGTCCTTGGTAGAGGAGCACGTATTAAGTATGACAATTATGATGTCTACACTTACTGGTTCAATAATGTACGAGTCCATAGACTGAACACTGTCGCATGGTTCGGTGTTTGAACAGGCCCGTGCCCTTTGTACGTTCACACAAACAACACGTATAGTGACTGTGGTCAAGACTGTATTAGCACAACGTTTGCAATGAAGGTATGAAGTCGTGCACCACCACGTCTAAACATGTAGGAAGGATGGTCTAACATCATTAGGTGTTTACAAAATACCCCTCTAAATAAGTGCATTTACCGCTAATTGGACACCGACAGGATGACAACCGAAAGTTTCACATTCAATCTTGCGAATAGTGCAGCAAATTTGTTATTCATTAAAACAAAATCTATATAACTACACAAGTTAACTCATTAACTGATATAACTCAACCTGTATAAAATGTTGACGGTGTATTGTTAGGTTTGAAAAGTACCAACTACACTGTTATTTTAAAAAGTTCCTTCATGAAATAAAAACCTAATGTATGTACGGTTAAATGGCCCTTCATAGAAAAAATAACAATAACATATCTACATAAAGTCATATGCATAACTATGATAATAATAACAATTTTGATGTCTGCTTTTGCTACAACCTGACAATATTGATGTATGTCCTTACTACAACTTGACAATTATAATGTTTGCTCTTACTACAACTATAATGTCTGCTATTTCCGCTGTATTTTAGTGTTATTTTATCACGGGTCGTACCGCTGGACAATGTCCTTGGTAGAGGATTAAACAAGTCAGTACATACCGATACGTAAGTTCTTCCTTGTAAAGGATTATCGAAACCGTTATAAAGTGACTGGGACCGGCACCGTGACGCATGTATTCCAATTACATGTGAATACATGTAGATATTCACAACAGGATATTTCCGTATGGAAATTGTCGCCAACCAGGAGATTCTCATGGGAGTAGACCAAGAAGGATTGTGACATTATATTTTTGGTGTCTATTTAATTTAATTTATGTATGAAATGCTGTGCTGACTTTATCTACATGTATATACCCAACGTGTTTTTAATTATTAATTTATTTTTGTATTTATTATATGAGTCCCTTCATCATTTCAGGTATTTCAGTTGAATGTTTATCTTTATTAACTGTAACTTGTTCATTTCTAACTGGTCTGATAATATACATATGAGTCCAGAATTAATCCTAATGGCCCTGTCACACTGTTGCGTATCGTACTAGCGTATGCCAGCGTATGAAAATTATCACTCATACGCTGGTATACGCTGACATACGCTAGGGGTACGTTAGGCATAGGTTGTATACGTTTCAAGCACGGTGGCATACGCTGGCATACGCTGAGGCAGAAATAAATTTTTAAGCATGCTTAAACATTTTGTGCGTATGCGGACGTATGGTTAATACGCTAAGCATACGCTAGGCATACGCTGAATACCTAGAGGTACGATATAGGTACGTTACTCATAGGTCGAGTACGCTGGACATAAGTTGCCATACGTTGGCATGAAGGTGTACCGTACAGCTAGTTATATAGGCACTTTGTCACGTGATAGGCGGATAGGCGGTACGCTGGGCATGCGCAGTTCATACGCTACTCATACGCTAGCCATACGCAGAGTACGCTGGCCATACGCTGGTCATACGCTGTTCATACGCTGACATACGCTGGTCGTACGCTGACATTTGCTGACATTCGCTGTCCATACGCTGTCAATACGCTTGCCATACGCTACTCATACGCTACTCATAGGTTCAATACGGTAAGTATACGCACAATTCTGTATTTTCAAGGGCTTTTTGTGCGTATGAAAATTATATTATGAATTTTCATACGCAACTCTTACGTTTCTCTCATACGCAACAGTGTGACAGGGCCATAACCAGAGAAACAAGCTCGGGACTTACCGTACCGTAAAAATAAATTTGAGTTTGAGTTATATATGTATTGTGTTAATAATTCATCATACCGTCATTCCTTGTTCCACCCATTTTAGATGCTCTTTACACAAGCTGTTTATTGAAACATTGAAATAATTGGTCAAGATTCCAGTCAGAGAATTTGCCCACGCTGTCACCTTGATGTTGAATCAGAAATCAGAAAATTCATTTCTTTTATTGTCCACTATACAAGGACTTTAGGAAAATGTATGTTTGCTGATATTATCAAAACAAATGATCACTTTGAATTTTAAATGGCAAAGAAAGACAGAATTTCCTTATGATTTTAACTCTTAATTGCGCTGCCAAATAAATATTTTCTTTGTAAAATCAAAATGAAAGAGTATGCTCTTTGTAAACACTCCTTCAAGTGCGATTATTATTATTGTTAAACGGGTAAAGAGGTTTGTTCCAGATTCAGGATAAAATATAATACAATACAATTAATAATATTATTTGAAACTATATCTTACAGCTTTAACTAACAACTTAGGTCACTCTTATGTAACCGAATTATGAATTATATATTATTAATTAACCGAAACTAATAGGTTGGAAAATTGATTCATATGTTACAACTGATAGCAACTGAGCTCACTCCTGTATATCCGAATTATGCAGGCAAAATGGCTTACAAGACAGAAAAAACATAACATTTACCATCAAATAAAAACTTACAAGACCTATTACACTCATTTGCTCGATTAAAAAAATAAGGAAAATTTTACAAAAAGACACTGTATGAAAAAAATTAATATATCAGCATCAGACATGTACGAAGGCCTACACAACGTTGTTTTTACTTGATTTATAAAACAAGTATTTGTACAATTGCCAAACTGATGGTAAAATTCGACCGTCGGTTGAGAATCATGATCACATCCATTTGTGGGCACTGAAATGTCTGAACAGGAAACCAATAACACTTGTCGGGGTTGAATTGTTATGATTTGTTGAGTCCGTGTTGATTTATAACTATTATTGTATTTAATTCGGACTAGGTGATGAACATGAATTGGGGTGCTTTTGTTACAATGAGAATCTGTTATAGGGCGCAAAACACGGTGACCCAATCGATGGGAACTGTCTTACACTCCATGTATACAGTATGGAGTGTCGTGGCCGAGCGGTCTAGCTTACCGGGCTCAAGTTCTGGTGTTAGCAGCAGAATGTGGGTTCGAATCCCGGCCGTGACACTTGTGTCCTTGAGCAAGACACTTAACCATAATTGCTTCTCTCCACCCAGGGGTTAAATGGGTACCTGTGAGGGCAGAGTTGGTTGATTAGCCCTATATGCGCTGTAATGGCAGCAATTGAGCTGTATACTCCCCAGGGAGCTGAGATGGTTTCAGGAATGATTTATGAGCCTTATGATGAGCAGGGGTAATGATATAATGCGCCTTGAGCGCCACTTAGTTGGTGGATACGTGCGCTATATAAGTCCACACATTATTATTATTATTATTATGCGGAATCTAACTTTCCTACAAATGGCAGAAAAACGACCAAACTTTCACAGTCAGTTTTCTTGAAACACAATTTTGCACATTAATTGATTACGACCTTTTGCCGGTCACACGACGATATGCTTTTAATATGTACATATGACACGGTCACACATCAATATGCACAATACGGACCATACATAGAGCACAGACCGAGTCTTATATCCCGATAAAGAAAGGGCCAATATTGGATAACATGACGTTACATGTCCAAAAACGTTAAGTGTTGACCTCGTTAATCAGTATGTAGTCATAGAGATTGGACTCACAGGTCGAGTAACGAGTCCATGCGTATACCCAGGACCTTTTCTATGATGCAATGACTGGGGGAAGTCCCTAATTGCTTCAACTTGTCCCACCATGTTGCCCTACTGAGGGGGGTTGGGGGGTTGGGGGGCTATAGGTCAAACACCGGACGTCACGTAACAACAACATGGGCTGTCCAAAATCATCAATAAAACTCGTCTGACTTGTACAATGTTTTGAGTATGCTTTATTTGATCTATACAAATGCTTGCTTGAATTAATTTACTCAGAAACATCAATATAACTATAAATATATATTGTAAAGATAACTTATTCAGTCGAGCCATACTAATAAGCCTGATTTAGTATCCTACCATGCATACTAAACGTGTTTTGTAAACTCATTTAAAGTCATTTGACAATGGAATATAGAATGCACTGGGCTTTTTACATAGCCATTCCCAAGCAATTGACTCTGTTTAAACGCTTTTGTTTATAACTAAGGGCAATATAATAATAACAGGGTCTTTCTTTTCTAATTAATACAGGTAGACGGGAAATTACATCACTAGGCACTGATTACTTTTCAGATTGTTTTTTGTCAAAAGTACGATAGAAAAATATTTGGCGCCAATAAATTTATTTTTCGGAGTGAAGTGTGCCTTTCTGGTCTTGAATGAGAACCAGAAACACATCTATTTGGCCTGATCACTAAATAAACACAATGTAATAAAACACACTCAAACGATTTATCAAGTTAAACCGCAGCTCAAAGCTATTTATTCAGCAATTACATTTAATACAATACAATCATCCATTCATTTATATCAATAATCTTACTTATAGAGAGGTTACGCTATTGATCATAGCTGAAACTTAGTTGGTGTTAATAAGAATGTTAACCAACCCATGACAAAATGTATGGAAAAGAACCTTATCGCACAACTCGTGTCTCGACTGTCATTAAGTGAGATTACAGAGAACAGGGGAGAACATAATATATCAAGTAATGATTATTTTTTTATATCATACTGTACACTCAATAATAATAGTGGCAAAAACAAATATTAAAAAAAATATAAAAAGACTCTCGTCAAAATATGTAATGGAATGCAGGCATTCAGAAAATGATGTAAGTATTACCGGTATATAATGCAAAGTAATCTTTAATACAAATGATCATTATGCAGACCTACGAGTATTATACCAACAAGGATAGTGTATGGAGCATGGGTGACTAAATACCCGTATGGAACGGTGTCAAAATTTTCAATTTGTACCCTTTTCGTGTAAACCACATGATTTTTCTTTTCTTCTTTGGTCTCTATATTCATTGTTTTCTTGTTTCTGCATATTTTATAAGGATCTATCACTTGAACTTTATTTGGACCGTCTTTGCGGACCATGTGCAACATCGTGTCAAAATTAACAATAGATTGATTGCGATAATTCAAGGAAATGCCTCTAACTTTACAATGTGTCAAGTATCCATCCCTATCAGGCTTGGCCAACTTGTAAGCATAGTTTTTGGGTCCACCAGAAACAAATGCAACGATGTGATTATTTGAATCAATTTCATTGGTCAACTCGCCTAAGAAATCCCCAATTTCTGGTTCCCAGAATATAAATAACATGATCTCCAGGAAATTTTTGTCAGGATGTTTCAAAGAAGCGACTTAAAATAAACATGGTTTAGGTGGTTGTATAAATGTAACTGCTATGGGGGAGGATGACAGGAAACAAATTGTCCTGATAAAACACATGACAATTCAGAAAGTATTTTGGGGAAATTTGGGGAAACGTTTAATGACATGCCTGGAAAAACAACAGCTCCAAAGGCTGCAAGTGAACTTATGTGGTTGACTTACAGCCACAGTGTCTGGAACAAACTGGCCTGTACAATGCTTTGCAAATCATGAAATGCAATCACTGTGGACAAACAAAAGTAAGGTCGGCTCCAATTCTGTTTGTTTTAAACTTGTTTTATTTGCTTTGGGGTTAAGGGTGGTAACTGATAAAACAAATGTGTGACACACATTTTAGCAGTTTATCATATAAATAACATGATCTCCAGGAAATTTTGTCAGGATGTTTCAAAGAAGCGACTTAAAATAAATATGGTTTAGGTGGTTCCGTTGGATTAAAATTGATATTCGTCAATTCGGAAATGTAGAGGGGATGTCAACTTCACATTGCCTTATTAACCTGGTCCATTATCTTTTTCAGTGAGCTGAGGAAAGTCGCAACGTAGGAATAGTGGTCCTGACGGACTTCTCCGAAGCTTTTGATCTTGTTGACCATACACTGCTGATTGAGAAGCTTATCAATATGGGAGTCCGCGGGACCAGGATTATTTCTAAAATCCCTACTCATCAACACTAGGTAAACACAAATTCTCTGGATTTGTAGGAGGTGGGTGAACAATCACCTTAAACTTGGGTTAACTTTTTTGAACCACCCTATATTATGACACGGATAGTATAATATAAGTTAGTCGGGACAGAGACTGGGAACCAGAAATTGGGGATTTCTTAGGTGAGTTGACCAATGAAATTGATTCAAATAATCACATCGTTGCATTTGTTTCTGGTGGACCCAAAAACTATGCTTACAAGTTGGCCAAGCCTGATAGGGATGGATACTTGACACATTGTAAAGTTAGAGGCAGTACCTTGAATTATCGCAATCAATCTATTGTTAATTTTGACACGATGTTCCACATGGTCCGCAAAGACGGTCCAAATAAAGTTCAAGTGATAGATCCTTATAAAATATGCAGAAACAAGAAAACAATGAATATAGAGACCAAAGAAAAGAAAAATTATCAGGTGGTTTACACGAAAAGGGTACAAATTGAAAATTTTGACACCGTTCCATACGGGTATTTAGTCACCCATTCTCCATACACTATCCTTGTTGGTATAATACTCGTAGGTCTACATAATGATCATTTGTATTAAAGATTACTTTGCATTACATAATACTTACATCATTTTCTGAATGCGTGCATTCCATTACATATTTTGACGAGAGTTTTTTTTTTTTTTTTTTTGCCACTATTATTATTGAGTGTACAGTATGATATAAAAAAATAATCATTACTTGATATATTATGTTCTCCCCTGTTCTCTGTAATCTCACTTAATGACAGTCGAGACACGAGTTGTGCGATAAGGTTCTTTTCCATACATTTTTTCATGGGTTGATTGACATTCTTATTAACACCAACTAAGTTTCAGCTATGATCAATAGCGTAACCTCTCTACAAGTAAGATTATTGATATAAATGAATGGATGATTGTATTGTATTAAATGTAATTGCTGAATAAATAGCTTTGAGCTGCGGTTTAACTTGATAAATCGTTTGAGTGTGTTTTATTACATTGTGTTTATTTAGTGATCAGGCCAAATAGATGTGTTTCTGGTTCTCATTCAAGACCAGAAAGGCACACTTCACTCCGAAAAATAAATTTATTGGCGCCAAATATTTTTCTATCGTACTTTTGACAAAAAACAATCTGAAAAGTAATCAGTGCCTAGTGATGTAACTTCCCGTCTACCTGTATTAATTAGAAAAGAAAGACCCTGTTATTATTATATTGCCCTTAGTTATAAACAAAAGCGTTTAAACAGAGTCAATTGCTTGGGAATGGCTATGTAAAAAGCCCAGTGCATTCTATATTCCATTGTCAAATGACTTTAAATGAGTTTACAAAACACGTTTAGTATGCATGGTAGGATACTAAATCAGGCTTATTAGTATGGCTCGACTGAATAAGTTATCTTTACAATATATATTTATAGTTATATTGATGTTTCTGAGTAAATTAATTCAAGCAAGCATTTGTATAGATCAAATAAAGCATACTCAAAATATTGCACAAGTCAGACGAGTTGTTGATGATTTTGGACAGCCCATGTTGTTGTTACGTGACGTCCGGTGTTTGACCTATAGCCCCCCCCCCCCTCAGTAGGGCAACATGGTGGGACAAGTTGAAGCAATTAGGGACTTCCCCTCATAGTACATCATTGCATCATAGAAAAGGTCCTGGGTATACGCATGGACTCGTTACTCGACCTGTGAGTCCAATCTCTATGACTACATACTGATTAACGAGGTCAACACTTAACGTTTTGGACATGTAACGTCATGTTATCCAATATTGGCCCTTTCTTTATCGGGATATAAGACTCGGTCTGTGCTCTATGTACGGTCCGTATTGTGCATATTGATGTGTGACCGTGTCATATGTATATATTAAAAGCATATCGTCGTGTGACCGGCAAAAGGTCGTAATCAATTAATGTGCAAAATTGTGTTTCAAGAAAACTGACTGTGAAAGTTTGGTCGTTTTTCTGCCATTTGTAGGAAAGTTAGATTCCGCATAATAATAATAATAATAATAATGTGTGGACTTATATAGCGCACGTATCCACCAACTAAGTGGCGCTCAAGGCGCATTATATCATTACCCCTGCTCATCATAAGGCTCATAAATCATTCCTGAAACCATCTCAGCTCCCTGGGGAGTCTACAGCTCAATTGCTGCCATTACAGCGCATATAGGGCTCATCAACCAACTCTGCCCTCACAGGTACCCATTTAACCCCTGGGTGGAGAGAAGCAATTATGGTTAAGTGTCTTGCTCAAGGACACAAGTGTCACGGCCGGGATTCGAACACACATTCTGCTGCTAACACCAGAACTTGAGTCCGGTAAGCTAGACCGCTCAGCCACGACACTCCATACTGTATACATGGAGTGTAAGACCTTCCCATCGATTGGGTCACCGTGTTTTGCGCCCTATAACAGATTCTTATTGTAACAAAAGCACCCCAATTCATGTTCATCACCTAGTCCGAATTAAATACAATAATAGTTATAAATCAACACGGACTCAACAAATCATAACAATTCAACCCCGACAAGTGTTATTGGTTTCCTGTTCAGACATTTCAGTGCCCACAAATGGATGTGATCATGATTCTCAACCGACGGTCGAATTTTACCATCAGTTTGGCAATTGTACAAATACTTGTTTTATAAATCAAGTAAAAACAACGTTGTGTAGGCCTTCGTACATGTCTGATGCTGATATATTAATATTTTTCATACAGTGTCTTTTTGTAAAATTTTCCTTATTTTTTTAATCGAGCAAATGAGTGTAATAGGTCTTGTAAGTTTTAATTTGATGGTAAATGTTATGTTTTTTCTGTCTTGTAAGCCATTTTGCCTGCATAATTCGGATATACAGGAGTGAGCTCAGTTGCTATTAGTTGTAACATATGAATCAATTTTCCAACCTATTAGTTTCGGTTAATTAATAATATATAACTCATAATTCGGTTACATAAGAGTGACCTAAGTTGTTAGTTAAAGCTGTAAGATATAGCTTCAAATAATATTATTAATTGTATTGTATTATATTTTATCCTGAATCTGGAACAAACCTCTTTACCCGTTTAATAATAATAGTAATCGTACTCGAAGGAGTGTTTACAAAGAGCATACTCTTTCATTTTGATTTTACAAAGAAAATATATATTTGGCAGCGCAATTAAGAGTTAAAATCATAAGGAAATTCTGTCTTTCTTTGCCATTTAAAATTCAAAGTGATCATTTGTTTTGATAATATCAGCAAACATACATTTTCCTAAAGTCCTTGTATAGTGGACAATAAAAGAAATGAATTTTCTGATTTCTGATTCAACATCAAGGTGACAGCGTGGGCAAATTCTCTGACTGGAATCTTGACCAATTATTTCCATGTTTCAATAAACAGCTTGTGTAAAGAGCACCTAAAATGGGTGGAACAAGGAATGACGGTATGATGAATTATTATCACAATACAAATATAACTCAAACGTACTATCAACGACACTCCTAAAGGTAAACAAATGTGACGTGGTCTATACCTTGAGAGGTCAATGAGGGGAGGGGCATCAAGGGCAGACCCATAAATGAAATTGGAAGGGGGTTTAATCGTTTTTCCATTTTCATTTACCCCAACATTGAAGGACAATTTATACAGGCATACCGAGGGAGATAATGAGGTCGGGGTAATGGAAAGCCTGAAGCTCCACCCCCTCCCCTTTGGCTACGCCACCGAACCTACTTGATGTAAAGTAGAAGATGGTTTCAAACATCCTGTAAAATATTTGGAATATTTCAAATTCATATTTAGAATATTTCAATTGGAATATTGGAATATTTCAATTGGAATATTGGAATATTGGAATATTTCAATTGGAATAAATACGAAAAATCATTATTTTTCTCTCGTTTACTAAAGTATGGCTGCATTTACATATTTTGTATCATTGTATACTGGCTGAAATGATGTTTTCTGGCATTCCCTAAAAAACGTCTTGGATATATTGCACATCAATGGAATTCCCTGTTTTTAGGATAAGGACAAGGCGTTCAGAAGAATCCGAAGGGGGAAATTCAGTTACAACTTCGCATAATTACGGAGAACGGAAATGGAAGGGACTTCCCTGAGAGGCCAACGAATGGAGCTGTCTGGTTGAGAAATCTCGGAATGCCACAGAATTCTCACCAAAAGACCATTTTATGCAAAATAAATGGAGGAAAAATCGATTCGAAGACGTGGGCGATAACTCAATTCAATTCAATTTTAGTATTCATCATGACCAGCATGAAAATCTTCCTCTCGTTCTGCACATATGCACAATATAATAAACATTAAATGTTTAAAATCTACCATAAAATTATTTCTAAAAACTAAAAAAAATATACAAGAAAAGCACAGAGCAGGACAAAAAATCTATATCTTAAAAACACTCAACAATAAATATGAAATCCTGTAAAAGAGACAAAGAGGGGCAAGTCAGACATCCATGGGATGGGTTGGGGTGGAAAGGGTGGAAAGGGAGAAGGGAAGAAGGGTGAAGGGGCTGAAGGCGGTGTCGGGCAGGGGAAGAATTGAGACAAAAGATGCATGATATGCTATAAGAACGTAAACAAATTATCTGGTAAAACATTTGTTAAAACAAGAAATTGTACTGGGTAAAAAGGAGAGGCGAGAGCAGTTTGTATTCGACTTTAGTTGCCGTATTCTGCCCGACCTATTAAAAACTAAAAATGTGTGAAATGGGTGTTGTATAGTTCAATGGTTTTGAATTTACTCAGTTTACTCATAGATTGATTTTATAGTGTTAACATTAACCACAATTATCTTACTGGCGGATTTAGTGGCCCTGTTTAGTTTAGTTAAATTCCCAACCGTCAGACCGTTTAGCCAAGCAATACTATATATAGAACATAACAGATTGCATGACAAGTTGGGATTATTTCCCTGTTGTTTCACAATGAAAATAAACTACATGAAAGATGTCTGCTTGTATTGGAGATTTCATCATCAATTATGGTTATACATATATTGTAGTGACTGCAGGATATAAGTGTGACATGATATACCGGTACCACAATATTATTTATTTTTATCAGTGGCTCTCATTTTCCTAATTCATAGAAATTTACGTTTTCCTGTAAGCAATTTTATCCAGAATACAGACAAAAAACGTAATCATATATAGGTTTCCGCTTAACAGAAACACTTTCAATTATTCATTTGGCACACGTCGACTCGGATGCTACTGTTAAAAATAGATCTGTGGGGGTTTCCCCAGCTGCAGAACGTTGTTTATAAATACTGAGCCATCTTGCAATACAGGCACAGTCGAGTCGAGACGGAGAAACCGAACACAGCTTTGAAGAGAGCTTTCCCAGCAAGAACGAACAGAAGCCAATTTAATTGTACATTGGTTTTTCCCCCGTCTGATTGCAGCTCTCTACAGACAGATCATCATGAACCGTATTCTGTTCTCAATGCTGTTCGTTTCAGCAGCTTTAATGAGCTATCTGCCACTTATAGCTGGATGTAGGTTTTCTTTTTTATTTCCCCTTTTTTTATTTTCTCTTTTAGCCACAGTATATGCGTTATTTAGCCAGAGTATATGCGTTATTTAGCCAGAGTATATGCGTTATTTAGCCGGAGTGTATGCGTTATTTAGCCACAGTATATGTATTTTTTTTAATTTGCCAATTCAACTATACATTTCTTCAAAAGACATTCTTCAATTCTTGAAAAGGCGTTAGAGGGAAAACATGGTGGACGATTGTTACGGTATTCAGTGACTTTGAACAAAATGGACTCAA
Organism: Zoroaster sp. YZ-2022; assembly: GCA_029582265.1. Lineage (NCBI taxonomy): Eukaryota > Metazoa > Echinodermata > Asteroidea > Forcipulatida > Zoroasteridae > Zoroaster > Zoroaster sp. YZ-2022. The sequence goes on along the minus strand of CM055833.1, from coordinate 7,516,922 downwards.
GCCTCGGGTATTATGTTCAAATTCATAAAATCACCGACATCGTGTTAGTTTTCCACGGAAATAAAAACTAGTGTGCGGTTTTAGTGTCATATTCTTGTTTACTGGCTCGTGGCTTCAACACACACAGGTATTATATTATATAATAACTGCTGCTTTGAATTTCTCCTTATAGTGACAGTATTGATAAGTGAAGTCGTGTCATCGGATGGGTCCGTTAACTTGCCCAAGGGAGCAGAATATAAGCTGAGATGCTTTTCCAAATACATTCCAAGAAACGCTTCGCTTGAATACCGTCATGAACTCTACGAATTCAAAACCGATGGCTCTATGGTTTCAGCGACAGCATCGTCGTCCTACATCACGACCAACAATAAGTCGTTGGCCAACAACCAGGCCAAATTATCCCTGACCACCATTTTCGTCATGAATGCAGAGCAAGCCGGGAGCCAGAATTACTCGTGTTCGGTGGTACCCGGTCAGGCACAGCGGTCGAAAGTATTGGTAGTTCGAGTTTGCGCGGGTAAGTTACGTTCTAAAATACTCGTTTAAATCGTGGAGAAATGGCATAGGCCTAACCGTCTCTCCTTGTGGTATAAGAGAGGCGGCTGGTTAGGGGAGATTGGGAGTGTGGGTGCACACCTAACCCTAAATATTGTTGTTTTCAACTAAATTGTGAGATTATTGTTTTGGGGGAAGACCAAGTTGAGAATGGGGTGTAACGATCTAGCTTCATGAAAATTGAAATATTGAATATTACACGAATTTGGTAACTACTGTACATGCATGTGCAATGTAATATTACTCAAAAATATTTTCGTATCCTTCCCAAACAGAACCAGATATTCAGTTTGTTGACGGTGATCACAATGGCGACCTGGATGTCTCTAGCCCCCGCTCAATCGTCCTCAAAGCTGAGGAAAAGTGTGGATTCTCTGGCGAGATGACCTACATCTTGAACGGCGTACGGGTACCCTGGGCACTCGACCCGGAGGCAGCTTCATCTCAAGCTATTGAGCTAGACAATTTTGCCCTGCAGATCAGTAGTACAGGGTGTCAGACTCAGAGCCCGGATGATCGCGAATGCAATGTCACTGCCGTGTTTACTTACCTATCGGAGGGTCGATTTAGAACCACCACCAAGGACAAACAATTCAGTGGTAAGATAACTTTGGATTCTGTTAGTTTGGTAAAATTGGGGTAGCGGCATTCCGCTGAATACATGAACGAGGCCAGTCCGTTTTCTTTCCAGCTTCGATTTAGTCACATGGATCTTGTTTCTCCGTTCTCTATGTAACATTCTGATTCTATAGTCTCTAAAGCCATCAATAGTCAATCTGGTTACATGGCTTTGTTAGGAAGTTCGAAAACAAGATAGCTACTGCGAGATGTATTCTTGTTTGTTTGTATTGTGTACAAGATTGCAATCAGAGTCAAAAGATAATTTATTTGTTCACATTTGCTTGAAATCTATCACACAGACTGCTGTACTGCAAGGGGACCAGAGCCAACCGAAGGAGGAAAGGAAATCATCGACGGTAAGTTACACTGAATTCAGTTCTCTTTTACAGTGTACATTTATTATAAAAACATATGTTAAGGTTCCTGCTCTATGAACTTTTTACATGCTCCTGTTTGGTATATAATATAATTGTTTTTTAATTTGCCAATTCAACTATACATTTCTTCAAAAGACATTCTTCAAGTCTTGAAAAGGCGTTAGAGGAAAAAAAATGGTGGAGGATTGTTACGGTATTCAGTGACTTTGAACAAAATAGACTCACGCCTCGGGTATTATATTCAAATTCAGAAAATCACCGACATGGTGTTAGTTTTCCACGGAAATAAAAACTAGTGTGCGGTTTTAGTGTCATATTCTTGTTCACTGGCTCGTGGCTTCAACACACACAGGTATTATTTCATATAATAATTGCTGCTTTGAATTTCTCCTTATAGTGACAGTATTGACAAGTGAAGACGTGTCATCGGATGGGTCCGTTATCATGCCCAAGGGAGCAGAATATAAGCTGAGATGCTTTTCCAAATACATTCCAAGAAACGCTTCGCTTGAATACCGTCATGAACTCTACGAATTCAAAACCGATGGCTCTATGGTTTCAGCGACAGCATCGTCGTCCTACATCACGACCAACAATAAGTCGTTGGCCAACAACCAGGCCAAATTATCCCTGACCACCATTTTCGTCATGAATGCAGAGCAAGCCGGGAGCCAGAATTACTCGTGTTCGGTGGTACCCGGTCAGGCACAGCGGTCGAAAGTATTGGTAGTTCGAGTTTGCGCGGGTAAGTTACGTTCTAAAATACTCGTTTAAATCGTGGAGAAATGGCATAGGCCTAACCGTCTCTCCTTGTGGTATAAGAGAGGCGGCTGGTTAGGGGAGATTGGGAGTGTGGGTGCACACCTAACCCTAAATCTTGTTGTTTTCAACTAAATTGTGAGATTATTGTTTTGGGGGAAGACCAAGTTGAGAATGGGGTGTAACGATCTAGCTTCATGAAAATTGAAATATTGAATATTACACGAATTTGGTAACTACTGTACATGCATGTGCAATGTAATATTAATCAAAAATATTTTCGTATCCTTCCCAAACAGAACCAGATATTCAGTTTGTTGACGGTGATCACAATGGCGACCTGGATGTCTCTAGCCCCCGCTCAATCGTCCTCAAAGCTGAGGAAAAGTGTGGATTCTCTGGCGAGATGACCTACATCTTGAACGGCGTACGGGTACCCTGGGCACTCGACCCGGAGGCAGCTTCATCTCAAGCTATTGAGCTAGACAATTTTGCCCTGCAGATCAGTAGTACAGGGTGTCAGACTCAGAGCCCGGATGATCGCGAATGCAATGTCACTGCCGTGTTTACTTACCTATCGGAGGGTCGATTTAGAACCACCACCAAGGACAAACAATTCAGTGGTAAGATAACTTTGGATTCTGTTAGTTTGGTAAAATTGGGGTAGCGGCATTCCGCTGAATACATGAACGAGGCCAGTCCGTTTTCCTTCCAGCTTCGATTTAGTCACATGGATCTTGTTTCTCCGTTCTCTATGTAACATTCTGATTCTATAGTCTCTAAAGCCATCAATAGTCAATCTGGTTACATGGCTTTGTTAGGAAGTTCGAAAACAAGATAGCTACTGCGAGATGTATTCTTGTTTGTTTGTATTGTGTACAAGATTGCAATCAGAGTCAAAAGATAATTTATTTGTTCACATTTGCTTGAAATCTATCACACAGACTGCTGTACTGCAAGGGGACCAGAGCCAACCGAAGGAGGAAAGGAAATCATCGACGGTAAGTTACACTGAATTCAGTTCTCTTTTACAGTGTACATTTATTATAAAAACATATGTTAAGGTTCCTGCTCTATGAACTTTTTACATGCTCCTGTTTGGTATATAATATAATTGTTTTTTAATTTGCCAATTCAACTATACATTTCTTCAAAAGACATTCTTCAAGTCTTGAAAAGGCGTTAGAGGAAAAAAAATGGTGGAGGATTGTTACGGTATTCAGTGACTTTGAACAAAATAGACTCACGCCTCGGGTATTATATTCAAATTCAGAAAATCACCGACATGGTGTTAGTTTTCCACGGAAATAAAAACTAGTGTGCGGTTTTAGTGTCATATTCTTGTTCACTGGCTCGTGGCTTCAACACACACAGGTATTATTTCATATAATAATTGCTGCTTTGAATTTCTCCTTATAGTGACAGTATTGACAAGTGAAGACGTGTCATCGGATGGGTCCGTTATCATGCCCAAGGGAGCAGAATATAAGCTGAGATGCTTTTCCAAATACACTCCAATAAATGCTTCGCTTGAATACCGTCATGAACTCTACGAATTCAAAACCGATGGCTCTATGGTTTCAGCGACAGCATCGTCGTCCTACATCACGACCAACAATAAGTCGTTGGCCAACAACCAGGCCAAATTATCCCTGACCACCATGTTCGTCATGAATGCAGAGCAAGCCGGGAGCCAGAATTACTCGTGTTCGGTGGCACCCGCTCAGGCACAGCGGTCGAAAGTATTGGTAGTTCGAGTTTGCGCGGGTAAGTTACGTTCTAAAATACTCCTTTAAATCGTGTAGAAATGGCACAGGCCTAACCGCCTCTCCTTGTGGTATAAGAGAGGCGGCTGGTTAGGGGAGGTTGGGAGTGTGGGTGCACACCTAACCCTAAATCTTGTTGTTTTCAACTAAATTCAGAGATTATTGTTTTGGAGGAGGACCAAGTTGAGAATGGGGTGTAACGATGTAGCTTCATGAAAATTGAAATATTGAATATTACACGAATTTAGTGCAATGTAATATTCATCAAAAATATTTTCGTTTTCTTCCCAAACAGAACCAGATATTCAGTTTGTTGACGGTGATCACAATGGCGACCTGGATGTCTCTAGCCCCCGCTCAATCGTCTTCAAAGCTGAAGAAAAGTGTGGATTCTCTGGCGAGATGACCTACCTCTTGAACGGCGTACCGGTATCCTGGGCACTCGACCCGGAGGCCGCTTCATCTCAAGCTATTGAGCTAGACAATTTCGCCTTGGAGATCAGTAGTACAGGGTGTCAGAGCCCGGATGATCACGAATGCAACGTCACTGCCGTGTTTAAATACCCATTGGAGGGTCGATTTAGAACCACCACCAAGGATAAACAATTCAGTGGTAAGATAACTTTGGATTCTGTTAGTTTGGTAAAATTGGGGTAGCGGCATGCACTGAATACATGAACGAGGCCAGTCCATTTTCCTTCCAGCTTCGATTTAGTCACATGGATCTTGTTTCTCCGTTCTCTATGTAGCATTCTGATGCTATAGTCTCTGAAGCCATCAATAGTCAATCTGGTTACGTGAATTTGTTAGGAAGTTCGAAAACAAGATAGCTACTGCGAGATGTATTCTTGTTTGTTTGTATTGTATACAAGATTGCAATCAGAGTCAAAAGATATTTGTTCACATTTTCTTGAAATCTATCACACAGACTGCTGTATTGCAAGGGGACCAGACCCAACCGAAGGAGGACAGGAAATCATCGACGGTAAGTTACACTAAATTCAGTTCTCTTTTACAGTGTGCATTTATATAAAAACATCTGTTAAGGTTCCTGGTCTATGAACTTTTACATACTCCTGTTTGGTACATACTGCAGAGTGTTGAGAATTTGGTTATAGACAATTTTGAAGAAAATAAACATTGAAAAGACGATATAGGCTAGGCATATAACACTAATCCATCCCACATTGACAGACAGTTTTATATAGGAATAACTAACCTTACGAGCAGGGGCCATTTTCATAGAGCTGCTTAGCAGATAAAATTGCTTACCAGAAAAATTAGCTTAGCAGATTTCTTTGGTTAACGGCCAAACTTTCATACAGAATGTATGCATTTTGGCTGGTAGTCTGTTTTATATTGCTTAGCAACAATATTTGCTCAGCAAAATTCTCTACTTAACAGCTGTATGATACTGGCCCCCAGATGTTTAGGCCCAATTGCTGTGTATAACATTATGATGCTCGATATGCGGCAGAGCGCACCTCTCCTCCCATTGTGTCTTCATTGTGTTCCAGGAATCTTAGGAATTCTTTAGAGGATTTCGGGGGGGGGGGGGGTGGGGAGAGGTCCGTTAACAATAGAACAACAGTGTGTTAGTGTATAGGGACAATGGGGGTGGCACACTGCCGCATATCGAGCATGGTATAGTGTATAAACGAACCCGCTCATAAAAAAACGAAATCGCATTACATGTGCATGAGCGGAAAACAAAGGCTGACGTCACTATATATGGCGATGATATAAGCGAGGGATAGAAAGGTTGTATAGTTATTAAATTGCTGGTATGGTAGTGCGACCTTGAGAGTCTGGCTGTGAGATTGAACTTCTGGAACTGAGAAACTAATAGTAAGTTTAGTAAGTTCTTTGACAATAGGCTCTTATATACACTGACTAAAAATTCGTCAAATGGGGAGTGCAACATTTCGAATACCGTGTGATTATTAAAGCAAACTCTGGTAAATGAGGACACCATCAAATTAATGGATTAGAAACGTAACACGAAGTATCATTGATTGATATTTCTGTTATTTTAAATTTGGAAAGTTAAGCCATATGCAGCATTAATTACCAGAACACTTACTTTGTGTTAACTTGGTGATATTATCAAACACCCTGGGGAATTACTCTTTCAAAAGTGGTATACTTTTAAAACGGAAAGATTCAAAGAAACCTGGCAAACATACAGAATAGAGGCGGCCCAATATTATAGTGACTATATGTGAGAAATTGTAATGGTTTGAACCAAGATGAGCTGTGTTGAGTTTGAATTGGAATACAGAAGGTTGTGTTGAAGAGAAAATAGAACTGACCGAGCTGACTGAAATCGAAGAGTGAGAATGAGTGAGTTTTGTTGTAAAGATTAAACATGTATGTTATATGAAGAAAAAAATTATTTAATTTTATTTTATTTATGTATATATATATATTTTTTTTATTAGAAGTAGTATTTTCAATTTTAATTTTTAATTTTTAAATTTATTAATTTATTTTTATTTTGCGGGGGGTGGGGTGGGTTGGAACCCCTTTACCAATACATTCCCTGAAGAAATTCATTTTAGAAATGTTATTACTAATTTTACCAAAATAAAACCACCTGAGACAGAAGTTTGATACCATCATACACTTTTTACCAAGAAAGTTGTGTGATCATTTATGTGATCATTTCTTTCGAGCTTACCAATATTGCATATTGACTTTAACGCCATTACACACTTTTGCTAAATATTCAAATCATCAAATTATGAGAAAAAAAGTATAATTGTTTGATATGTTATCCAGTACAGTTAATTAATGCTCTCTATTTTTTAGTAAATAAAGTATTAACTGTTGCAAAAAGGTTTCGATCATTTCTTTAGAAATTATAACTGTACAATTCAGTTTTTGGTTAGAAATTGGCCAAGTAAAACTTTTTTTTCAATTTTCTAATAAACTTAACGACCAATTGAACTGAAATTTTAACAGGATAATGTGAGTTTATAATTATTAATCCTCATCAATGCATGCAGATATTGACCGTGTTACTGAAGGGGTGATGGGGCTTTTATTTATACTAACAACTTTTTAATTTTATTAACAACGTGTATAATAACGGTATACAAATTATAAACGTATAACAGCTTCCACCAACGTCTTGACGGAAACGACCGGACCGGGTAGCACGCAGGAATCTCAGACGTTCACGGAGCTTCGGGAGTTAGAGATGAGTAAATTAAGGCTGGAGATCGATGTCTTGACACTGAAGAAGAAACTCTTGCCCCTCCAGATCAGACGTCAAGCGATTGCGTACTCTGAGCAGACAATCGCCATCGGTAGAAGAAGAATCTGGGTCTGATAGAGTCCAGTAAATAACATGTCTCATATGTTGTGCTTCTTTAATTAGTGACGTTACTAAATTAATAGAACCAAACTAATGACGTCATGGCTGGCTCAACCATTTGAGTCGATTTAAATATTTAAAAAGAGCAAACAGCTTTTATTCAAAGTGCATTTGTATCTGTTAATGATATTGATTCTGAACAAAACCACCGAACCATTTAGTAAGTGTTGCATCATAGAACAACACCAAAATAATAGATTGTGTAGAATATGGGAACGTGACGTCATACTCCGACTGATTCAAATACCTGACTGATTCAAATTTTTCACATGATCTTTGTGAAAGCAAAAATATTGTCAACAACGAGAAACACCAATTATTGTAAATAATTTTTCTCAAACATCTTCATATCAATTAATATCGTACAGGCTTCATTAAAATATATGATGTGCAACTTTATTTTACAGCTAATTACATGTTAAAAGATATTAATAGTTGTAAAGAGAAAATCTTAATGTAAATAAAAAATTACCGTTACTGAAATATTGTTAATATGCAAATTAGTATTTTCCCAGCAAATGTGAGCGTATGACGTGTATCTACAATATAATATTCCAACCATACGTCGCTTCTAACCTTATTATTCGTACTTTTGGGTTTGTATAACATATAATAAACGTAATATGCATCAAATGCAAAATATATTTTTATACGTACGTTATTTGGAACACTTTTGGAACCTTTGCTAAATTATTTGTCTTAGTCGTAAAACATATAATTTACGTCGCATGCCCAAAGAGATTAAGAAAAGCAAATAATTATTCACTATTAAACATGTCAGTCTCACAAATATGGATAGTGTTTTATATTTAACTAATCATATATTCTCAGCTGATTGTACTTCTAAAAGTAAATTGTTCTAATATGAAACAACTTTTTATTTGCAATAAATAAATACAGGAATAAAACTGAATAATAACAGGGAAATCACACGTATTATGATACATATAAAATACATTTGAGCCTTTAAAAATATGTTTTTGTTTAATAATGTGGACAACATAACAGTCCTGCCTTATAAGCAAAACAAATATGAATATATTATTGTAATTTTTATATCTTTGTTCAAATTAATTCCTGTGATGTATATTTTTGTTGTACTGTAATTGATTTAAAACGAAATGAATATATTTTGATAATATTTATTATTATTTAAGTCTCCTTCTGGAACGACATATTTTGTATAACGTGACAATTGATAAGTTATATATTTTTACTGTAAATTTATTTAAACATGCGAAGATGAATCAAATCAATCAATAAATACTACAATAAAATAATGAAGTATTTCTCAATTCTTGTAAAACTTACTGTCTGTGAACAAGAGTCTCTGGTGAGAGCAGAATAGGAAAGTGAATAAATGGGAGAGAGTGGGCAGAGGAGTGACACAGCCTGACAGAGAGACGGGTGAACAGATTGGGGAAGACTGGAATCAGAAAGCGAGACTTATAGGAAATAAATGTAATCGAAGGCAGATTATAACACGTTTGATCTTTGCAATATTAATACTATACAGAGAATGAATGTAGTAATTTGCCTACTGTTGACACCCCTTCCCACCCCCTCCCCATCCCATCCCCTTCCCCACCCCTTCCCCACCCCTTCCAATACATTTCCCATACCCTTCCCCATGCCATTTCCCCACCCTTCCCATCCCCTTCACCTACCCCACCCCTCCCCACCCCACTGTCCAATCTTCTCCCTATCCCCTTCCCCAAACCCCTTCCCCAACCCCTCTTCTCCTTGTCCCCACCAGTGCCGTAACTAGGGTCCAATTTCCAGGGAGAACTATGGGGTACACCACTTTTTTTAGTGGAGCACGGTCAATACTGGAACATTTTGTATCCTTAAGCCTCAAATGGGGACCTATTTTGTCAAAATTCTGAATGGGAGGCACATGGGGGGGCACAGACCTCGGCAGGGGGCACGTGCTCCCCCCATAGTTACGCCACTGCCCTGGGTAAATAAATGAAATAAATAAAGTAAATAAATAAACTATACACAATGGTAAAAGTTGAATTCTTGTAAGTACCAGACACCATAGCATTGGCTATTTTATGCTGTGATCATGTGAAAACAAATATTGTTTAATTTAGTAAGGCACTATACCTAGTTATAAAGGGAAGGTACAACATTGGTAATGTTGGCAAAACTGCATCTATGAGTATGCTTACTCTCTTTGACTAAATATATACATTAAAGGGAAGGTACAACATTGGTAATGTTGGCAAACTGCTTCAATGAGTATGCTTACTCTCTTTGACTAAATATATACATTAAAGGGAAGGTACAACATTGGTAATGTTGGTAAAACTGCTTCAATGAGTATGCTTATGTAACCTGGAAAAATGGTACTCTTGAGAATGACGGGGATAGCCAAACAAAACAGCAAAAACCAAGATCGATAGGAAAAGGTCGCGAACTTTTCTTAAACAAATTGGGACAAAGGAAAAAATTATTTTACCTTCAAAAGACAAACGGCTTTATTAACTTCTCAAAACAACCCTTTTGAGCTAAAAATCCAAATTGACAATTAAAAATAAGTTTTTTAATAAAACTCAAAGGTAAGAAGGTTAAGGTAAAAAGAAACCCAACTGTTATAAAAATGTTTCCCAAAAGAATGTAACGTTAAGCGTAAAAACAAAAATGTATAAAACCAACACAGCACTAAAGTGAAATACAATTTACAGACAATCAAACATCTACCTGTAAATCAAACAAAATGCAAAAGAAAATTGATTAAGAATACATGCTTACTTGAAATTAAGAAAATATACCAAAAAATGAGCAAAGTTATATTCATCATGTACAAAATAATACAGTAGGATACTTATAAGACAACCTATGCTCCAAGGGGCTCCTTATTAAATTTAAATATCAAAGGAAGTGGCTGGGTTCACATGGGATTAAGTCATAAACTCTGCTCATAAATTTGAAGAATCTACACTACCCTATGGACTTCATTAGGTATGCAAATCTCTAATATACATCTACAGAACAAACAGTTGCACTGGCAATGCATGGTCACTGAACCATACAACAGAAATCAGATACATCTATCTACATATGCTCTGAGGCAAAAATTTGGTTACGGTACTGATAAAAAGTGCCTCCAAACTAAACCCAGAAAATAGCATAGATGAAAATACAAATACTCAAGGATGTTTCAGAAAAACTAGTCTTAAAAATAACTTTATTATATACAAGAAATTCAGTTTTCCAAAGCATTGAAACTTTCAACAGATCTCTAAGTAAATCTGAACAAAACTACACTTGTAAATAAACTTTCTTTTGAAACCAACCAAAAGGCAAATAACTAGTTTCCACACTTTGAAAGTTTGATAAAAAATACAATATATGTATCTCCAGAATAAAACAACCAACTTAAAATAAGATAAAATGCAAAACTTTAAAATTTTCCAAACCACTGCTGAAATCTTTCCAATCATCATAAACAAATCAAAATGGACTTAAGATTTACTCATAACTTAATTGATCCCAAAATCTCAAGACAAAATGCACAATGAGGATATATATATTTTATATAATGCAAATAATAGGTAATTAAAAGAACGACTCACCAGAATTATTGAGCAGTATGAGTGTATGGGAGAAAGCAGCTGTCCGGCATATGTGTTTACTGCTTACTGCTTACCTGCTCACTGACCAGCTTAGCACAGGGCCAGTGTCAGGACAAAGGAATGGTCTGGTGCTCTTTAACAATTAACTAAAATATATACAGTGAACTTTGGGTACTACACAGGGGTGCCACTCCTATGAGTATAATGCAAAAAGAAATAAAAACATATAAATTCTCTAAGGGGCACTCCTACTATATATAACACAGGAATTTCACTCCCTTACACTTACTCTCTTTGACTAAATATATACATTAAAGGGAAGGTACAACATTGGTAATGTTGGCAAAACTGCTTCTATGAGTATGCTTACTCTCTTTGACTAAATATATACATTAAAGGGAACGTACAACATTGGTAATGTTCGCAAAACTGCTTCTATGAGTATGCTTACTCTCTTTGACTAAATATATAAATTGAAGGGAAGGTACAACATTGGTAATGTTGGCCAAACTGCTTCTATGAGTATGCTTACTCTCTTTGACTAAATATATACATTGAAGGGAAGGTACAACATTGGTAATGTTGGCCAAACTGCTTCTATGAGTATGCTTACTCTCTTTGACTAAATATATACATTAAAGGGAAGGTACAACATTGGTAATGTTGGCAAACTGCTTCAATGAGTATGCTTACTCTCTTTGACTAAATATATACATTAAAGGGAACGTACAACATTGGTAATGTTGGCAAAACTGCTTCTATGAGACAAACACATTCAGAACATTAATACCATCATCTGCTTTACAATAAGTAAGGTTTACATTAAATGTTGATTATTTAGTTATTTTTAAATTACCAATCCCATACCTTACCTTTGAATCGTATTCATCGTCGATGTTTACATGCAGTAGACCAGTTTGATTATTCGTTTATCAAAGTTCAAAATGCAAAACTTGCCTGCTATGAAATCCCGTACATTTCCGTATGGAAATTGTCGTCAACCAGGAGATTCTCATGGGAGCAGACCAAGAAGGATTGTGACATTATATTTTTGGTGTCTATTTAATTTAATTTATGTATAAAATGCTGTGCTGTCTTTATCTACATGTATATACCCAACGTGTTTTTAATTATTTATTTATTTTTGTATTTATTATATGAGTCCCTTCATCATTTCAGGTATTTCAGTATATAAAGTACAAAATGAGTGTTCTGCATAAAATGAATGTTTATCTTTATTAACTGTAACTTGTTCATTTCTAACTGGTCTGATAATATACATATGAGTCCAGAATTAATCCTAACCAGAGAAACAAGCTCGGGACTTACCGTACCGTAAAAATAAATTTGAGTTTGAGTTATATTTGTATTGTGTTAATAATTCATCATACCGTCATTCCTTGTTCCACCCATTTTAGATGCTCTTTACACAAGCTGTTTATTGAAACATTGAAATAATTGGTCAAGATTCCAGTCAGAGAATTTGCCCACGCTGTCACCCTGATGTTGAATCAGAAATCAGAAAATTCATTTCTTTTATTGTCCACTATACAAGGACTTTAGGAAAATGTATGTTTGCTGATATTATCAAAACAAATGATCACTTTGAATTTTAAATGGCAAAGAAAGACAGAATTTCCTTATGATTTTAACTCTTAATTGCGCTGCCAAATATATATTTTCTTTGTAAAATCAAAATGAAAGAGTATGCTCTTTGTAAACACTCCTTCGAGTGCGATTATTATTATTATTAAACGGGTAAAGAGGTTTGTTCCAGATTCAGGATAAAATATAATACAATACAATTAATAATATTATTTGAAACTATATCTTACAGCTTTAACTAACAACTTAGGTCACTCTTATGTAACCGAATTATGAATTATATATTATTAATTAACCGAAACTAATAGGTTGGAAAATTGATTCATATGTTACAACTGATAGCAACTGAGCTCACTCCTGTATATCCGAATTATGCAGGCAAAATGGCTTACAAGACAGAAAAAACATAACATTTACCATCAAATAAAAACTTACAAGACCTATTACACTCATTTGCTCGATTAAAAAAAATAAGGAAAATGTTACAAAAAGACACTGTATGAAAAATATTAATATATCAGCATCAGACATGTACGAAGGCCTACACAACGTTGTTTTTACTTGATTTATAAAACAAGTATTTGTACAATTGCCAAACTGATCACATCCATTTATGGGCACTGAAATGTCTGAACAGGAAACCAATAACACTTGTCGGGGGTTGAATTGTTATGATTTGTTGAGTCCGTGTTGATTTATAACTATTATTGTATTTAATTCGGACTAGGTGATAAACATGAATTGGGTGCTTTTGTTACAATAAGAATCTGTTATAGGGCGCAAAACACGGTGACCCAATCGATGGGAAGGTCTTACACTCCATGTATACAGTATGGAGTGTCGTGGCTGAGCGGTCTAGCTTACCGGACTCAAGTTCTGGTGTTAGCAGAATGTGGGTTCGAATCCCGGCCGTGACACTTGTGTCCTTGAGCAAGACACTTAACCATAATTGCTTCTCTCCACCCAGGGGTTAAATGGGTACCTGTGAGGGCTGAGTTGGTTGATTAGCCCTATATGCGCTGTAATGGCAGCAATTGAGCTGTATACTCCCCAGGGAGCTGAGATGGTTTCAGTCATGATTTATGAGCCTTATGATGAGCAGGGGTAATAATATAATGCGCCTTGAGCGCCACTTAGTTGGTGGATACGTGCGCTATATAAGTCCACACATTATTATTATTATTATGCGGAATCTAACTTTCCAACAAATGGCAGAAAAACGACCAAACTTTCACAGTCAGTTTTCTTGAAACACAATTTTGCACATTAATTGATTACGACCTTTTGCCGGTCACACGACGATATGCTTTTAATATATACATATGACACGGTCACACATCAATATGCACAATACGGACCATACATAGAGCACAGACCGAGTCTTATATCCCGATAAAGAAAGGGCCAATATTGGATAACATGACGTTACATGTCCAAAAACGTTAAGTGTTGACCTCGTTAATCAGTATGTAGTCATAGAGATTGGACTCACAGGTCGAGTAACGAGTCCATGCGTATACCCAGGACCTTTTCTATGATGCAATGACTGGGGGAAGTCCCTAATTGCTTCAACTTGTCCCACCATGTTGCCCTACTGAGGGGGGTTGGGGGGTTGGGGGGCTATAGGTCAAACACCGGACGTCACGTAACAACAACATGGGCTGTCCAAAATCATCAATAAAACTCGTCTGACTTGTACAATGTTTTGAGTATGCTTTATTTGATCTATACAAATGCTTGCTTGAATTAATTTACTCAGAAACATCAATATAACTATAAATATATATTGTAAAGATAACTTATTCAGTCGAGCCATACTAATAAGCCTGATTTAGTATCATACCATGCATACTAAACGTGTTTTGTAAACTCATTTAAAGTCATTTGACAATGGAATATAGAATGCACTGGGCTTTTTACATAGCCATTCCCAAGCAATTGACTCTGTTTAAACGCTTTTGTTTATAACTAAGGGCAATATAATAATAACAGGGTCTTTCTTTTCTAATTAATACAGGTAGACTGGAAATTACATCACTAGGCACTGATTACTTTTCAGATTGTTTTTTGTCAAAAGTACGATAGAAAAATATTTGGCGCCAATAAATTTATTTTTCGGAGTGAAGTGTGCCTTTCTGGTCTTGAATGAGAACCAGAAACACATCTATTTGGCCTGATCACTAAATAAACACAATGTAATAAAACACACTCAAACGATTTATCAAGTTAAACCGCAGCTCAAAGCTATTTATTCAGCAATTACATTTAATACAATACAATCATCCATTCATTTATATCAATAATCTTACTTATAGAGAGGTTACGCTATTGATCATAGCTGAAACTTAGTTGGTGTTAATAAGAATGTCAACCAACCCATGAAAAAATGTATGGAAAAGAACCTTATCGCACAACTCGTGTCTCGACTGTCATTAAGTGAGATTACAGAGAACAGGGGAGAACATAATATATCAAGTAATGATTATTTTTTTATATCATACTGTACACTCAATAATAATAGTGGCAAAAAAAAAAAAAAAAAAAAAAAAAAAAACTCTCGTCAAAATATGTAATGGAATGCAGGCATTCAGAAAATGATGTAAGTATTACCGGTATGTAATGCAAAGTAATCTTTAATACAAATGATCATTATGCAGACCTACGAGTATTATACCAACAAGGATAGTGTATGGAGCATGGGTGACTCAATACCCGTATGGAACGGTGTCAAAATTTTCAATTTGTACCCTTTTCGTGTAAACCACATGATTTTTCTTTTCTTCTTTGGTCTCTATATTCATTGTTTTCTTGTTTCTGCATATTTTATAAGGATCTATCACTTGAACTTTATTTGGACCGTCTTTGCGGACCATGTGGAACATCGTGTCAAAATTAACAATAGATTGATTGCGATAATTCAAGGAAATGCCTCTAACTTTACAATGTGTCAAGTATCCATCCCTATCAGGCTTGGCCAACTTGTAAGCATAGTTTTGGGGTCCACCAGAAACAAATGCAACGATGTGATTATTTGAATCAATTTCATTGGTCAACTCGCCTAGAGAATCCCCAATTTCTGGTTCCCAGAATATAAATAACATGATCTCCAGGAAATTTTTGTCAGGATGTTTCAAAGAAGCGACTTAAAATAAACATGGTTTAGGTGGTTGTATAAATGTAACTGCTATGGGGGAGGATGACAGGAAACAAATTGTCCTGATAAAACACATGACAATTCAGAAAGTATTTTGGGGAAATTTGGGGAAACGTTTAATGACATGCCTGGAAAAACAACAGCTCCAAAGGCTGCAAGTGAACTTATGTGGTTGACTTACAGCCACAGTGTCTGGAACAAACTGGCCTGTACAATGCTTTGCAAATCATGAAATGCAATCACTGTGGACAAACAAAAGTAAGGTTGGCTCCAATTCTGTTTGTTTTAAACTTGTTTTATTTGCTTTGGGGTTAAGGGTGGTAACTGATAAAACAAATGTGTGACACACATTTTAGCAGTTTATCATATAAATAACATGATCTCCAGGAAATTTTGTCAGGATGTTTCAAAGAAGCGACTTAAAATAAATATGGTTTAGGTGGTTCCGTTGGATTAAAATTGATATTCGTCAATTCGGGAATGTAGAGGGGATGTCAACTTCACATTGCCTTATTAACCTGGTCCATTATCTTTTTCAGTGAGCTGAGGAAAGTCGCAATGTAGGATTAGTGGTCCTGGCGGACTTCTCCGAAGCTTTTGATCTTGTTGACCATACACTGCTGATTGAGAAGCTTATCAATATGGGAGTCCGCGGGGCCAGGATTATTTCTAAAATCCCTACTCATCAACACTAGGTAAACACAAATTCTCTGGATTTGTAGGAGGTGGGTGAACAATCACCTTAAACTTGGGTTAACTTTTTTGAACCACCCTATATTATGACACGGATAGTGTAATATAAGTTAGTCGGGACAGAGACTGGGAACCAGAAATTGGGGATTTCTTAGGTGAGTTGACCAATGAAATTGATTCAAATAATCACATCGTTGCATTTGTTTCTGGTGGACCCAATAACTATGCTTACAAGTTGGCCAAGCCTGATAGGGATGGATACTTGACACATTGTAAAGTTAGAGGCAGTACCTTGAATTATCGCAATCAATCTATTGTTAATTTTGATACGATGTTCCACATGGTCCGCAAAGACGGTCCAAATAAAGTTCAAGTGATAGATCCTTATAAAATATGCAGAAACAAGAAAACAATGAATATAGAGACCAAAGAAAAGAAAAATTATCAGGTGGTTTACACGAAAAGGGTACAAATTGAAAATTTTGACACCGTTCCATACGGGTATTTAGTCACCCATTCTCCATACACTATCCTTGTTGGTATAATACTCGTAGGTCTACATAATGATCATTTGTATTAAAGATTACTTTGCATTACATAATACTTACATCATTTTCTGAATGCGTGCATCCCATTACATATTTTGACGAGAGTTTTTTTTTTTTTTTTTTTTTTGCCACTATTATTATTGAGTGTACAGTATGATATAAAAAAATAATCATTACTTGATATATTATGTTCTCCCCTGTTCTCTGTAATCTCACTTAATGACAGTCGAGACACGAGTTGTGCGATAAGGTTCTTTTCCATAAATTCTTTCATGGGTTGGTTGACATTCTTATTAACACCAACTAAGTTTCAGCTATGATCAATAGCGTAACCTCTCTACAAGTAAGATTATTGATATAAATGAATGGATGATTGTATTGTATTAAATGTAATTGCTGAATAAATAGCTTTGAGCTGCGGTTTAACTTGATAAATCGTTTGAGTGTGTTTTATTACATTGTGTTTATTTAGTGATCAGGCCAAATAGATGTGTTTCTGGTTCTCATTCAAGACCAGAAAGGCACACTTCACTCCGAAAAATAAATTTATTGGCGCCAAATATTTTTCTATCGTACTTTTGACAAAAAACAATCTGAAAAGTAATCAGTGCCTAGTGATGTAACTTCCCGTCTACCTGTATTAATTAGAAAAGAAAGACCCTGTTATTATTATATTGCCCTTAGTTATAAACAAAAGCGTTTAAACAGAGTCAATTGCTTGGGAATGGCTATGTAAAAAGCCCAGTGCATTCTATATTCCATTGTCAAATGACTTTAAATGAGTTTACAAAACACGTTTAGTATGCATGGTAGGATACTAAATCAGGCTTATTAGTATAGCTCGACTGAATAAGTTATCTTTACAATATATATTTATAGTTATATTGATGTTTCTGAGTAAATTAATTCAAGCAAGCATTTGTATAGATCAAATAAAGCATACTCAAAATATTGCACAAGTCAGACGAGTTGTTGATGATTTTGGACAGCCCATGTTGTTGTTACGTGACGTCCGGTGTTTGACCTATAGCCCCCCCCCCCCCCCCTCAGTAGGGCAACATGGTGGGACAAGTTGAAGCAATTAGGGACTTCCCCTCATAGTACATCATTGCATCATAGAAAAGGTCCTGGGTATACGCATGGACTCGTTACTCGACCTGTGAGTCCAATCTCTATGACTACATACTGATTAACGAGGTCAACACTTAAAGGCACCTGGCACTGGTATTTTGTCCAAATGTAGCTTTTGTCATAAATATATACATTTTTATGAGTGGAATGTGAATAAACAAGTAACTAAGGTTACAGAAATAGTGGTTTTATTGTATTTACGACTTTAGAATAGGCCCCCCCTTTACATTGACACATGGTGGCGCTGTTCGTGACGTCATTCGAGGCAGGGATATTTGAAGAGAAAATGTGTAGTCTGACACATTGGTCATTGCACTATAGTCTATACACAACTGTCAAGTCTGTCATGAACTGCCAGCACACATACTTACAAAATGTATGCCTAACCTGTAACCTAGTTTCAGATGAAACGACAATTACGTAAAACAAGGCCCAATGGGAAGCATGCAAGTTTTCACGATATAGGTGCAGCAATGCCGCTAGTGCTACGAAAACGGTACCTACTGACTATAACGTTACATGTACATGTATAAAGAGAACACAACATGCACATGGATTTTTTCACGTTTGGCAAATGCTCCTGTAGGTTTGTCACGTCTTTCGGGTTGCTTCTTAGATTTCCCACTAACTGGGAATATGGTTGGGATGGCGTCATGTTTCAGAATTACTTTTTGTCATGTCAAATGTGTGGTACATCCCGGATTCGAAACACGACGGCTCTATGTGGTAACTGGATTGCGCTTAAAACGACTCGGAACGGACCACTTTGCCATCGTTATCCTGACTTTCGCTGCCCATAACCGCCTATATTTGGGATCAGCTGGAAACAGATGCAGGCTGACCCCATCTTTAGTTGTGTTGTTGCATCCAGCAGCAATACACCTGGTCGGCATTGCTGGGAAAAATGCCGGAAAATGCCTTTTATAACAAACCAAACCACACGTGTGTAAACACAGGCAATTCTCGAGGGCGTCGAGGGGGGTCGATGTTCCATCAGCGGCGAATCCTTCCTCGAATGACGTCACAAAAAGGGATGGGCGGAGTCACCCTCCAAACAACTTCATATTGTTTTTAAACATATAAATCCTGACAAATAATCACTCAAACAATTTGTTTATTGTTAATACACATATACTTTATTGTTTAAATCAATAAAAAACCTATTGCCAGGTGCCTTTAACGTTTTTGGACATGTAACGTCATGTTATCCAATATTGGCCTTTTCTTTATCGGGATATAAGACTCGGTCTGTGCTCTATGTACGGTCCGTATTGTGCATATTGATGTGTGACCGTGTCATATGTATATATTAAAAGCATATCGTCGTGTGACCGGCAAAAGGTCGTAATCAATTAATGTGCAAAATTGTGTTTCAAGAAAACTGACTGTGAAAGTTTGGTCGTTTTTCTGCCATTTGTAGGAAAGTTAGATTCCGCATAATAATAATAATAATAATAATGTGTGGACTTATATAGCGCACGTATCCACCAACTAAGTGGCGCTCAAGGCGCATTATATCATTACCCCTGCTCATCATAAGGCTCATAAATCATTCCTGAAACCATCTCAGCTCCCTGGGGAGTCTACAGCTCAATTGCTGCCATTACAGCGCATATAGGGCTCATCAACCAACTCTGCCCTCACAGGTACCCATTTAACCCCTGGGTGGAGAGAAGCAATTATGGTTAAGTATCTTGCTCAAGGACACAAGTGTCACGGCCGGGATTCGAACACACATTCTGCTGCTAACACCAGAACTTGAGTCCGGTAAGCTAGACCGCTCAGCCACGACACTCCATACTGTATACATGGAGTGTAAGACCTTCCCATCGATTGGGTCACCGTGTTTTGCGCCCTATAACAGATTCTTATTGTAACAAAAGCACCCAATTCATGTTCATCACCTAGTCCGAATTAAATACAATAATAGTTATAAATCAACACGGACTCAACAAATCATAACAATTCAACCCCCGACAAGTGTTATTGGTTTCCTGTTCAGACATTTCAGTGCCCACAAATGGATGTGATCATGATTCTCAACCGACGGTCGAATTTTACCATCAGTTTGGCAATTGTACAAATACTTGTTTTATAAATCAAGTAAAAACAACGTTGTGTAGGCCTTCGTACATGTCTGATGCTGATATATTAATATTTTTCATACAGTGTCTTTTTGTAAAATTTTACTTATTTTTTAATCGAGCAAATGAGTGTAATAGGTCTTGTAAGTTTTAATTTGATGGTAAATGTTATGTTTTTTTCTGTTCTTGTAAGCCATTTTGCCTGCATAATTCGGATATACAGGAGTGAGCTCAGTTGCTATTAGTTGTAACATATGAATCAATTTTCCAACCTATTAGTTTCGGTTAATTAATAATATATAACTCATAATTCGGTTACATAAGAGTGACCTAAGTTGTTAGTTAAAGCTGTAAGATATAGTTTCAAATAATATTATTAATTGTATTGTATTATATTTTATCCTGAATCTGGAATAAACCTCTTTACCCGTTTAATAATAATAATAATCGTACTCGAAGGAGTGTTTACAAAGAGCATACTCTTTCATTTTGATTTTACAAAGAAAATATATATTTGGCAGCGCAATTAAGAGTTAAAATCATAAGGAAATTCTGTCTTTCTTTGCCATTTAAAATTCAAAGTGATCATTTGTTTTGATAATATCAGCAAACATACATTTTCCTAAAGTCCTTGTATAGTGGACAATAAAAGAAATGAATTTTCTGATTTCTGATTCAACATCAAGGTGACAGCGTGGGCAAATTCTCTGACTGGAATCTTGACCAATTATTTCCATGTTTCAATAAACAGCTTGTGTAAAGAGCACCTAAAATGGGTGGAACAAGGAATGACGGTATGATGAATTATTATCACAATACAAATATAACTCAAACGTACTATCAACGACACTCCTAAAGGTAAACAAATGTGACGTGGTCTATACCTTGAGAGGTCAATGAGGGGAGGGGTATCAAGGGCAGATCCATAAATGAAATTGGAAGGGGGTTTAATCGTTTTTCCATTTTCATTTACCCCAACATTGAAGGACAATTTATACAGGCATACCGAGGGAGATAATGAGGTCGGGTAATGGAAAGCCTGAAGCTCCACCCTCCCTTTGGCTACGCCACCGAACCTACTTGATGTAAAGTAGAAGATGGTTTCAAACATCCTGTAAAATATTTGGAATATTTCAAATTCATATTTAGAATATTTCAATTGAATATTGGAATATTTCAATTTGGAATATTGGAATATTTCAATTGGAATAAATACGATTTTTTTTTCTCTCGTTTACTAAAGTATGGCTGCATTTACATATTTTGTATCATTGTATACTGGCTGAAATGATGTTTTCTGGCATTCCCTAAAAAACGTCTTGGATATATTGCACACCAATGGAATTCCCTGTTTTTTAGGATAAGGACAAGGCGTTCAGAAGAATCCCAAGGGGGAAATTCAGTTACAACTTCGCATAATTACGGAGAACGGAAATGGAAGGGACTTCCCTGAGAGGCCAACGAATGGAGCTGTCTGGTTGAGAAATCTCGCAATGCCACAGAATTCTCACCAAAAGACCATTTTATGCAAAATAAATGGAGGAAAAATCGATTCGAAGACGTGGGCGATAACTCAATTCAATTAAATTTTAGTATTCATCATGACCAGCATGAAAATCTTCCTCTCGTTCTGCACATATGCACATTATAATAAACATTAAATGTTTAAAATCTACCATAAAATTATTTCTAAAAACTAAAAGAAATATACAAGAAAAGCACAGAGCTGGACAAAAAATCTATATCTTAAAAACACTCAACAATAAATATGAAATCCTATAAAAGAGACAAAGAGGGGCAAGTCAGACATCCATGGGATGGGTTGGGGTGGAAAGGGTGGAAAGGGAGAAGGGAAGAAGGGTGAAGGGGCTGAAGGCGGTGTCGGGCAGGGGAAGAATTGAGACAAAAGATGCATGATATGCTATAAGAACGTAAACAAATTATCTGGTAAAACATTTGTTAAAACAAGAAATTGTACTGGGTAAAAAGGAGAGGCGAGCGCAGTTCGTATTCGACTTTAGTTGCCGTATTCTGCCCGACCTATTAAAAATGTGTGAAATGGGTGTTGTATAGTTCAATGGTTTTGAATTTACTCAGTTTACTCATTGATTGATTTTATAGTGTTAACATTAACCACAATTATCTTACTGGCGGGTTTAGTGACCCTGTTTAGTTTAGTTAAATTCCCAACCGTCAGACCGTTTAACCAAGCAATGCTATAGAACATAACAGATTGCATGACAAGTTGGGATTATTTCCCTGTTGTTTCACAATCAAAATAAACTACATGAAAGATGTCTGCTTGTATTGGAGATTTCATCATCAATTATGATTATACATATACTGTAGTGACTGCAGGATATAAGTGTGACATGATATACCGGTACCACAATATTATTTATTTTTATCAGTGGCTCTCATTTTCCTAATTTATAGAAATTTACGTTTTCCTGTAAGCAATTTTATCCAGAATACAGACAAAAAACGTAATCATATATAGGTTTCCGCTTAACATAAACACTTTCAATTATTCATTTGGCAGATGTCGACTCGGATGCTACTGTTAAAAATAGATCTGTGGGGGTTTCCCCAGCTGCAGAACGTTGTTTATAAATACTGAGCCATCTTGCAATACAGGCACAGTCGAGTCGAGACGGCGAAACCGAACACAGCTTTGAAGAGAGCTTTCCCAGCAAGAACGAACAGAAGCCAATTTAATTGTACATTGGTTTTTCCCCCCGTCTGATTGCAGCTCTCTACAGACAGATCATCATGAACCGTATTCTGTTCTCAATGATGTTCGTTTCAGCAGCTTTGATTAGCTATCTGCCACTTGTAGCTGGATGTAGGTTTTCTTTTTTATTTCCCCTTTTTTATTTTCTCTTTTAGCCACAGTATATGCGTTATTTAGCCAGAGTATATGCGTTATTTAGCCAGAGTGTATGCGTTATTTATATATGTTATTTGTACAGGTATATGCGTTATTTAGCCACAGTATATGCGTTATTTAGCCAGAGTATATGCGTTATTTAGCCAGAGTGTATGCGTTATTTAGCCACAGTATATGTTTTTTTTTGTTTTTTTTTAATTTGCCAATTCAACTATAGGCCTACATTTCTTCAAAAGACATTCTTCAATTCTTGAAAAGGCGTTAGAGGGAAAAAATGGTGGACGATTGTTACGGTATTCAGTGACTTTGAACAAAATGGACTCACGCCTCGGGTATTATGTTCAAATTCAGAAAATCACCGACATCGTGTTAGTTTTCCACGGAAATAAAAACTAGTGTGCGGTTTTAGTGTCATATTCTTGTTCACTGGCTCGTGGCTTCAACACACACAGGTATTATTTCATATAATAATTGCTGCTTTGAATTTCTCCTTATAGTGACAGTATTGACAAGTGAAGACGTGTCATCGGATGGGTCCGTTATCGTGCCCAAGGGAGCAGAATATAAGCTGAGATGCTTTTCCAAATCACTTCCAAGAAATGCTTTGCTTGAATACCGTCATGACCTCTACGAATTCAAAACCGATGGCTCTATGGTTTCAGCGACAGCATCGTCGTTCTACATCACGATTAAGTCTTTGGCCAACAACCAGGCCAAATTATCCCTGACCACCGTGTTCGTCATGAATGCAGAGCAAGCCGGGAGCCAGAATTACTCGTGTTCGGTGGTACCCGGTCAGGCACAGCGGTCGAAAGTATTGGTAGTTCGAGTTTGCGCGGGTAAGTTACGTTCTAAAATACTCGTTTAAATCGTGGAGAAATGGCATAGGCCTACCGTCTCTCCTTGTGGTATAAGAGAGGCGGCTGGTTAGGGGAGATTGGGAGTGTGGGTGCACACCTAACCCTAAATCTTGTTGTTTTCAACTAAATTGTGAGATTATTGTTTTTGGGGAAGACCAAGTTGAGAATGGGGTGTAACGATCTATGGAGTGTCGTGGCCGGAGCAGGCTGGCACACCGAACTCAAGTTCTGAGTGTTGCCAGCAGGCAGGGTGTGGGTTCGAGCCCCGGTCGTGACACTTGTGTGTCCTTGGCAAGGTACTTAACCATAATTGCTTCGTCCTTCGGATGGGACGTAAACCGTATAGTCCCGTGTGTTGTATAATGCACATAAAGAGTGGATTGTCGTGCGGTCTAGCGCACTGAACTCAAGATTCTGGTGTTGCCAACAGCAGAGTGTGGGTTCGAGCCCCGGCCGTGACACTTGTGTGTCGCTGTGCAGACCTTAACCATAATTGCTTCTCTCTCCACCCAGGGGTTAAATGGGTGCCTGTGAAGGCAGAGATGGTTTGCTCTATATGCGCTAGAAATGGCAGCAATTGAGTTGTATACTCCCCAGGGAGCTGAGATGGTTTCAGGAATGGTTTATGAGCCGTATGAGCCTTATGAGCAGGGATAATAATATAATGCGCCTTAGGCGCCATAGTTAGTGGATACGTGCGCTATATAATCTATACATTATTATTATTATTATCTAGCTTCATGAAAATTGAAATATTGAATATTACACGAATTTGGTAACTACGGTACATGCATGCAATGTAATATTCATCAAAATATTTTCGTTTCCTTCCCAAACAGAACCAGATATTCAGTTTGTTGACGGTGATCACAATGGCGACCTGGATGTCTCTAGCCCCCGCTCAATCGTCCTCAAAGCTGAGGAAAAGTGTGGATTCTCTGGCGAGATGACCTACCTCTTGAACGGCGTACGGGTACCCTGGGCACTCGACCCGGAGGCAGCTTCATCTCAAGCTATTGAGCGAGACAATTTTGCCCTGGAGATCAATAGTACAGGGTGTCAGAGCCCGGATGATCGCGAATGCAATGTCACTGCCGTGTTTACTTACCTATTGGAGGGTCGATTTAGAACCACCACCAAGGACAAACAATTCAGTGGTAAGATAACTTTGGATTCTGTTAGTTTGGTAAAATTGGGGTAGCGGCATTCCGCTGAATACATGAACGAGGCCAGTCCGTTTTCCTTCCAGCTTCGATTTAGTCACATGGATCTTGTTTCTCCGTTCTCTATGTAACATTCTGATTCTATAGTCTCTAAAGCCATCAATAGTCAATCTGGTTACATGGCTTTGTTAGCCGAGTTCGAAAACAAGATAGCTACTGCGAGATGTATTCTTGTTTGTTTGTATTGTGTACAAGATTGCAATCAGAGTCAAAAGATAATTTATTTGTTCACATTTGCTTGAAATCTATCACACAGACTGCTGTACTGCAAGGGGACCAGAGCCAACCGAAGGAGGAAAGGAAATCATCGACGGTAAGTTACACTGAATTCAGTTCTCTTTTACAGTGTACATTTATTATAAAAACATATGTTAAGGTTCCTGCTCTATGAACTTTTTACATGCTCCTGTTTGGTATATAATATAATTGTTTTTTAATTTGCCAATTCAACTATACACTTCTTCAGAAGACATTCTTCAATTCTTGAAAAGGCGTTAGAGGAAAAAAAATGGTGGACGATTGTTACGGTATTCAGTGACTTTACACAAAATAGACTCACGCCTCGGGTATTATATTCAAATTCAGAAAATCACCGACCTGGTGTTAGTTTTCCACGGAAATAAAAACTAGTGTGCGGTTTTAGTGTCATATTCTTGTTCACTGGCTTGTGGCTTCAACACACACAGGTATTATTTCATATAATAATTGCTGCTTTGAATTTCTCCTTATAGTGACAGTATTGACAAGTGAAGACATGTCATCGGATGGGTCCGTTATCGTGCCCAAGGGAGCAGAATATAAGCTGAGATGCTTTTCCAAATACATTCCAATAAACGCTTCGCTTGAATACCGTCATGGACTCTACGAATTCAAACCGATGGCTCTATGGTTTCAGCGACAGCATCGTCGTCCTACATCACGACCAACAATAAGTCGTTGGCCAACAACCAGGCCAAATTATCCCTGACCACCATGTTCGTCATGAATGCAGAGCAAGCCGGGGAGCCAGAATTACTCGTGTTCGGTGGTACCCGCTCAGGCACAGCTCAGGTCGAAAGTATTGGTAGTTCGAGGTTTGCGCGGGTAAGTTACGTTCTAAAATACTCCTTTAAATCGTGTAGAAATGGCATAGGCCTAACCGTCTCTCCTTGTGGTATAAGAGGCGGCTGGTTAGGGAGATTGGGAGTGTGGGTGCACCTAACCCTAAATCTTGTTGTTTTCAACTAAATTGTGAGATTATTGTTTTGGGGGAAGACCAAGTTGAGAATGGGGTGTAACGATGTAGCTTCATGAAAATTGAAATATTGAATATTACACGAATTTGGTAACTACGGTACATGCATGTGCAATGTAATATTTATCAAAAAATATTTTCGTTTTCTTCCCAAACAGAACCAGATATTCAGTTTGTTGACGGTGATCACAATGGCGACCTGGATGTCTCTAGCCCCGCTCAATCGTCTTCAAAGCTGAGGAAAAGTGTGGATTCTCTGGCGAGATGACCTACCTCTTGAACGGCGTACGGGTATCCTGGACACTCGACCTGGAGGCAGCTTCATCTCAATCTATTGAGCTAGACAATTTTGCCCTGGAGATCAGTAGTACAGGGTGTCAGAGCCCGGATGATCGCAGAATGCAACGTCACTGCCGTGTTTAAATACCCATTGGAGGGTCGAATTAGAACCACCACCAAGGACAAAAGAATTCAGCGGTAAGATAACTTTGGATTCTGTTGGTTTGGTAAAATTGGGGTAGCGGCATTCCGCTGAATACATGAACAAGGCCAGTCCATTTTCCTTCCAGCTTCGATATAGTCACATGGATCTTGTTTCTCCGTTCTCTATGTAACATTCTGATTCTATAAGTCTCTGAAGCCATCAATAGTCAATCTGTTTACATGAATTTGTTAGGAAGTTCGAAAACAAGATGGCTACTGCGAGATGTTTTCTTGTTTGTTTGTATTGTATACAAGATTGCAATCAGAGTCAAAAGTTAATTTATTTGTTCACATTTGCTTGAAATCTATCACACAGACTGCTGTACTGCAAGGGGACCAGAGCCAACCGAAGGAGGACAGGAAACTCATCGACGGTAAGTTACACTAAATTCAGTTCTCTTTTACAGTGTACATTTATTATAAAACATCTGTTAAGGTTCCTGGTCTATGAACTTTTTATATACTCTATTTGGTACATACTGCAGAGTGTTGAGAATTTGGTTATAGACAATTTTGAAGAAAATAAACATTGAAAAAGACGATATAGGCTGGGCATATAACACTAATCCATCCCACATTGACAGACAGTTTTATATAGGAATAACTAACCTTACGAGCAGGGGCCATTTCATAGAGCTGCTTAGCAGATAAAATTGCTTACCAGAAAAATTAGCTTAGCAGATTTCTTTGGTTAACGGCCAAACTTTCATACAGAATCTATGCATTTTGGCTGGTAGTCTGTTTTATATTGCTTAGCAACAATATTTGCTCAGCAAAATTCTCTACTTAACAGCTGTATGATACTGGCCCCCAGATGTTTAGGCCCAATTGCTGTGTATAACATATGATGTTCGATATGCGGCAGAGTGCACCTCCCTCCCATTGTGTCTTCATTGTGTTCCAAGAATCTTAGGAATTCTTTAGAGGATTTCGGGCGGGTGGGGTGGGAGAGGTCGTTAACAATAGAACAACAGTGTGTTAGTGTATAGGGAATTTTTTTTGGGGGGGGGGTGGCACACTGCCGCATATCGAGCATGGTATAGTGTATAAACGAACCCGCTCATAAAAAAAACACGAAATCGCACTACATGTGTATGAGTGGAAAACAAAGGCTGACGTCACTATGGCGATGATATAAGCGAGGGATAGAAAGGTTGTATAGTTATTAAATTGCTGGTATGGTAGTGCGACCTTGAGAGTCTGGCTGTGAGATTGAACTTCTGGAACTGAGAAACTAATAGTAAGTTTAGTAAGTTCTTTGACAATAGGCTCTTATATACACTGACTAAAAACTCGTCAAATGGGGAGTGCAACATTTCGAATACCCTGTGATTATTAAAGCAAACTCTGGTAAATGAGGACACCATCAAATTAATGGATTAGAAACGTAACACGAAGTATCATTGATTGATATTTCTGTTATTTAAAATTTGGAAAGTTAAGCTATATACAGCATTAATTACCAGAACACTTACTTTGTGTTAACTTGGTGATATTATCAAATACCCTGGGGAATTATTCTTTCAAAAGTTTTGTACTTTTAAAACGGAAAGATTCAAAAACCTGGCAAACATACAGGATAGAGGCGGCCCAATATTATAGTGACTATATGTGAGAAATTGTAATGGTTTGAACCAAGATGAGCTGTGTTGAGGTTTGAATTGAAATACAGAAGGTTGTGCTAAGAGAAAGTAGGAATTGACCGAGCTGACTGAAATCGAAGAGTGAGAATGAGTGAGTTTTGTTGTAAAGATTAAACATGTATGTTATATGAACCTTTTTTTATTTAATTTAATTTTATTTATGTATATATTATTATTATTTTTATTAGTAGTATTATTTTTAATTTTAAATTTTAATTTTTAAAATTATTTATTTATTTTTATTTTGCGGGGTGGGGTTGGAACCCTTTACCAATATGTTACCCATTCCTGCAGAGAAATTCATTTTAGAAATTTTATTACTAATTTACTAAATAAAACCACCTGAGACAGAAGTTTGATACCATCATACATTTTTACCAAGAAAGTTGTGTGATCATTTATGTGATCATGTCTTTCGAGCTTACCAATTTTGCATATTGACGTTCACGCCATTATACACTTTTTGCTAAATATTCACATCATCAAATTATGAGAAAAAAAAGTATAAATGTTTGATATGTTATCCAGTACAGTTAATTAATGTTAATAAAGGGGTGATGGGGCTTTTATTTATACTAACAACTTTTGATTTTATTAACAACGTGTATAATAACGGTATACAAATTATAAACGTATAACAGCTTCCGCCAAAGTCTTGACGGAAACAACCGGACCAGGTAGCACGCAGGAATCTCAGACGGTCAGGAGCTTCGGGAGTTAGAGATGAGTAAATTAAGGCTGGAGATCGATGTCTTGACACTGGAAGAAGAAACTCTTGCCCCTCCAGATCGGACGTCAGAGGCGATTGCGTACTCTGAGCAGACAATCGCCATCGGTAGAAGAAGAATCTGCGTCTGACAGAGTCCAGTAAATAACATGCCTCATATGTTGTGCTTCTTTAATTAGTGACGTTACTAAATTAATAGAGCCAAACTAATGACGTCATGGCTGGCTCAACCATTTGAGTCGATTTAAATATTTAAAAGAGCAAACAGCTCTCATTCAAAGTGCATTTGTATCTGTTAACAATATTGATTCTAAACAAACCACCGAACCATTTAGTAGGTGTTGCATCATAGAACAACACCAAAATAATAGATTGTGTAGAATATGGAACGTGACGTCATACTCCAACTGATTCCAAATGAATATATTTTGATAATATTTATTATTATTTAAGTCTCCTTCTGGAACGACATATTTTGTATAACGTGACAATTGATAAGTTATATATTTTACTGCAAATTTATTTAAACATGCGAAGATGAATCAAATCAATCAATAAATACTATAATAAAATAATGAAGTATTTCTCAATTCTGTAAAAACTTACTGTCTGTGAACAAGAGTCTCTGGTGAGAGCAGAATAGGAAAGTGAATAAATGGGAGAGAGTGGGCAGAGAGTGACACAGCCTGACAGAGACGGGTGAACAGATTTGGGAAGACTGGAATCAGAAAGCGAGACTTATAGGAAATAAATGTAATCGAAGGCAGATTATAACACGTTTGATCTTTGGAATATTAATACTATACAGAGAATGAATGTAGTAATTTGCCTACTGTTGACTCTCCTTCCCACCCCTACCCATCCCATCCCTTCCCCACCTTCAATACATTTCCCATACCCTTCCCCATGACATTTCCCCACCCTTCCCATCCCCTTCACCTACCTCACCTCTTCCCCACCCCTTCCACGTCTCTCCCCTCCCTTCCCACCCCTCCCCCTCCCCTCCCCACCCCACTGTCCAATCTTCTCCCCATCTCCTTCCCATCCCCTTCCCAACCCCTACCCCTTCCCCAACCCCTACCCCTCCCCTCTTCTCCTTGTCCCCACCAGTGGCGTAACTAGGGTCCAATTTTCAGGGGGCTCTAGGGGGTGCACCACTTTTTTTAGTGGAGCACGGTCAATACTTAAACATTTTGTATCCTTAAGCCTCAAATGGGGACCTATTTTTTCAAAATTCTGAATGGGGGGTACACGGGGGGCACATACCTCGGCAGGGGGGGCACGTGCTCCCCCCGCCCCGCCCCCCATATAGTTACGCCACTGCCCAAGGTAAATAAATGAAATAAATAAAATAAATAAATAAACTATACACAAGGGTAAAAGTTGAATTATTGTCAGTACCAGACACCATAGCATTGGCTATTTTATGCTGTGATCATGTGAAAACAAATATTGTTTAATTTAGTAAGGCACTATACCTAGTTATAAAGGGAAGGTACAACATTGGTAATGTTGGCAAACTGCTTCAATGAGTATGCTTATTCTCTTTGACTAAATATATACATTAAAGGGAAGGTACAACATTGGTAATGTTGGCAAACTGCTTTTATGAGTATGCTTACTCTCTTTGACTAAATATATACATTAAAGGGAAGGTACAACATTGGTAATGTTGGTAAACTGCTTCAATGAGTATGCTTACTCTCTTTGACTAAATATATACATTAAAGGGAAGGTACAACATTGGTAATGTTGGCAAAACTGCTTCTATGAGTATGCTTACTCTCTTTGACTAAATATATACATTAACCCTTTCGATCCCACGGGCTCTAAAAAGAGCCTTTGTTGTGATATGCTTCGATCCCGTGGGCTCTAAAAGGTGCCGGGAATCGGCATGCCCTTGACTACCACGGCTCCGTATTTCACCGCCTGAAAATGCTTGAGTGGGTTTTTTGGTTGGCGCCCTCTATTGACAGGAATGCAGTTTACACAAGTTTTATGAAAAGAATGAACACGTCACTTTAGCTTTGCGGTTTCCTGGTGCTAGCGTCCCTGCGTCCAGAACGCGAACGGTCAGTTTTTAGTTGCAATCATGATGGAAACGGACATAAATGATGGCATTTTGGCCGAGATTTTGGCAGACAGTGGCTCAGAATCAGATGACGAAGTAACGGATGACGACAGCACATTATCTATAGTAGAACTTCCAGCGGAATTCGTTCAAGAGGTAGGTAGGCCTAAGGATGCCAGTCAACTCGCCCCCTGGCAAACTCGCTTCTTACGATCTCGCCCCTTACAAACTCGCCCCCTTACAATCTCGCCCCATGTTGATACAAAGTCGCCCCCTGGCAAACTCGCCCCCGGCAAACTCGCCCCCCGTTATTGGACGCATTTTACACTATCATGACTATTGAGACTGGTTTAATATTCTAAGAAGATGTACGGGGCCATAACTGTTTTAATGAATCCAGTTATTTTAAGTCTAACTCTTTGGTAAATTATTTGGCGCTATTGAGACTGATTTAATATAAGAGAGTAAATCAAACATAAAAATCATTTCAATTAATGTTTAATTTAACGAAAATAAATATTACAAGAAATAATTAATTTACAATTAATTACAGATTAAATAGAATAAATAGGAAACTAGCTAAACAAAAAGCTGAAATTGCATACAAAATACAGATAATTAAAATGCAATTAAATAAACATAATTCAATTTTGTAAATATTCATAGTATATACATAATACATCGTACATAGTAAAATAAAATTATTTCATGTAATATTTATTTTTGTTAAATAAAATGCCCATTGAAGTTATTTGTATAGGCCCTGTATTTGATTTACTCAGTCTTACTTGTACTAAATCAGTCACGGTCTCAATAGCGCTTAATATAATAATAATTCATTAAAATAGTTTTGTCCCCGTACATCCTGCCTTTATGTTTATTTACTCCCGCACTAGCGTGAGATGCGTCAAAAATTACGGGGCCTTGTTTGCCGAGGGGAGATTGTTGGGGGCGACTTTGTGAGGGCGAGGTTGTGAGGGACGAGTTTGTATCAACAGGGGCGAGCTTGTCAGAGGCGAGTTTGTAGGGCAGATGTAAGGGCGAGAGTTTGCCAGGGGCAGAGTTGACTGGCATGCAGGCCTAAATCACAGTAAAAATGAATAACTAACATCTAACGTTACTCTTGAGGGCCCAATGCAAATTAATGTAATTTACTTATTGTCCTAGGCTATAAGCGTAAATATTGGATGCATTTTTTTATATGCTCAAGGGGGTTGTTGGAGTTGAGGAATGTAAATTTTGAAAATGGATCCCTTGACTGACCAAATCCCCACCCCCTGGACTGGGTCAAAAAAGTCATGCACAAATTACTCGAGTGAAAATGTACAATTTTTAGTAGTTTGTTGGGGTAATAGGCCTATTTGTGTTCATTGAAACAACAAGTTGAAGTATAGATATAGCATAGCAATTTTAGCATCCACCCATAGCCAGTCGTGCTATTTAGCGTCAACAAGCTGAAAATGCACTTAGTCTCAAGCTTCCAAAAATATAGCCTCGTATTCGAAAGGCCCTTATAAGTCATATAACACAAGAAGTTGGGGGAATTCACTTTCACAATCCCACATTAAACGAAAATTTATCGGCAACGAGTTTTGGAGAGTGGATGGAAGCCGCCATATTTCTTTTCTCAGCACAATATTCATTTTGTGCATGACCCCTGTGGCCTGTGCACATGCAGCAAAGTAGCATTGAGATATTGTATTTACAAATTTATGTAAGACCGAGATTAATCCTCATTTGCCTTGTTTTTTCTGTTGCAGCCTACCTACCAAAGGTGATAGCCGGCCGAGATCAAGGAGGACGCCAGGAAAGTTACATTTCCGATCCGGTTGGCAACGACGAGACCATTACGACTGTGGGACTGTGCAGTTCACTGGAAATTCTGGCCCCACCGGCGACTTTGCCACACTGTCGGCAGTGGAGATCTTCAAGCTGTATTTTTGTCAACTCGTGTGGAATATGCTCGTCGACGAGACAGATAAGCTATGCGCAGCAAACAATGAGACTCCAAACCTGATCAACAATTCTCCTGGCACCCAACCAACATTCCAGAAATGATGGCATTTGTGGCACTTCTCATTGCTATGGGCATAAACAAATCCTCTCAATACAAAGATGTACTGGTCGACATCTGAAATTCTTCACATCCCATTCTATCCGTCGATCATGTCCCGTAATCGGTTCAGTTCAATTCTTCGGTTCCTCCACATCTCAAATAACCAAATTCCTCGTATAGCCTTGCCTAAACAGGACAAACTTTCCAAAGTTTGGCCCTTGATAGAATCCTCGTCCAGAAGTTTCTCAACCTGTATAACCCTCGCAGAATCTGTCTCCAGACGAGAGTATGTTGAAATTCAAGGGACGCTTAAGTTTTGTTCAGTACATGCCTAAAAACCTATCAAGCAGGGTATTAAAGCCTTCTCCTGAACAGGTCCAAAACAGGATACCGCGTGTGCTTGGAAACTGTACACAGGAGCCGACGACACCCAAACTGTTTATGATGCAGACGTACATGTAGATACCAAGTCAGACTGCCATCCACCAAACCTAACAGTTGCAGGAAAAGTCGTCATTGAACTGGTCCATGGACTTGAGAATAAGGGACATGTAATATATTGTGATAATTACTATGCTAGCCCAGCTCTTTTAGCTAAACTTGCTAAACTAGGATTCAGATGTTGTGGAACTGTTCGTTACACTACACAGGGAATACCCCAGGCCGCAAACCCAAAAAACCATAAAATGAAGAAAGGAGATGACCCATTTTTTGGGGTGAAAGGTGGGCAATTGTGTATCGTTTGGCAAGACAAAAAATCTGTAACACTTTTAACTAATGCAGGCAACACCGATTTGTCCAAAAAGCAAATTCGGTGTAATAAAAGCACAAGTGGATTTTGTGATGTTATGAAGCCCAATTGTATTGATGATTACAACAAAAACATGGGTGGAACTGATCTTGCCGACCAATGTTTTCAGTACTACAATCATACACACAGAAGCTTGAAATGGTGGAAAAGAGTTTTTTTCCATATGCTGAATATCTGTATTGTCAATAGCAGAGTAATATTCACCAGCATAGCAGGGAACAAAAATGTCAGTAACCTTGATTTTCGTATAGGGATTGTACAGGGCTTGCTGTTGGGTTGGGAACGTAACGCAACAAGTCAGTTGAGATTCCATATTCCTATTGAGTTGACAGGGCAACAGCACTATCCTGGCAAAACCCCCAATGGAAAGAAACGCGACTGCATTGTTTGCAGTAACCGAAAATTAGGCAGGCGAAAACAAACAAAGATGATCTGTAAACAATGTACACAACCTATGTGCATAGTTCCTTGCTTTGAGAAATAGCACATCACTTGATTGTAAATCTATACTATTTGCCTTCAAACCCCCGTTCAATGTTGGGAATGGTCGGACAAGCTGCAGATTACAGTCAAACCAACATTGAATTGAATGAGAAGATATTATGGAATTGTGATGTATGTACACTGAATGGTTCATTTCCAAGTAGAAAACAAAACAAAATCCCAAAAATCTCATCCAAGTTATTGTTTTCACATGGAAAGAAATCGTATACATATACCGTATTTGCATGAAATATCACCCATTTGTATTACTTTTCTTCAGTGTAAATACTGATCTAAATATTTCATTGTTTTGCTTTTACACTTAAAAATCTGCACAATATTTTCCTCCCTTTGTATACTCATTTTTACCATCAGTTTAACATACAAATATATTTGAGCCATTTGGTATGTACAGTACACATGTAAAAAAAGTGTCTATTACTGCAGAGTGAGGGCGCACTTCAATGAAATTGTGAAAAACCCACTGGTGCTGAAGTGACATTGGGCTCCTAATTACTGTGGTAAAGAAGGGTACTCTCTTACATAAGTGGCTGGTAATGAAAGGGTTAAAGGGAAGGTGCAACATTGGTAATGTTGGCAAACTGCTTCTATGAGTATGCTTACTCTCTTTGAATCAAGATATACATTGAAGGGAAGGTACAGCATTGGTAATGTTGGCAAACTGCTTCTATGAGTGTGCTTACTCTCTTTGAATCAAGATATACATTGAAGGAAAGGTACAGCATTGGTAATGTTGGCTAAACTGCTTCTATGAGTACGCTTACTCTCTTTGAATCAAGATATACATTGAAGGAAAGGTACAGCATTGGTAATGTCGGCATAACTGCTTCTATGAGTACGCTTACTCTCTTTGAATCAAGATATACATTGAAGGAAGGTACAACATTGGTAATGTTGGCAAAACTGCTTCTATGAGTATACTTACTCTCTTTGAATCAAGATATACATTGAAGGAAGGTACAGCATTGGTAATGTTGGCAAACTGCTTCTATGAGTATTGCTTACTCTCTTTGAATCAAGATATACATTGAAGGAAAGGTGCAGCATTGGTAATGTTACTAAACTGCTTCTATGAGTACGCTTACTCTCTTTGAATCAAGATATACATTGAAGGAAAGGTACAGCATTGGTAATGTCGGCATAACTGCTTCTATGAGTACGCTTACTCTCTTTGAATCAAGATATACATTGAAGGGAAGGTACAACATTGGTAATGTTGGCTAAACTGCTTCTATGAGTATGCTTACTCTCTTTGAATCAAGATATATATTGAAGGGAAGGTACAGCATTGGTAATGTTGGCAAAACTGCTTCTATGAGTATGCTTACTCTCTTTGAATCAAGATATACATTGAAGGGAAGGTACAACATTGGTAATGTTGGCTAAACTGCTTCTATGAGTATGCTTACTCTCTTTGAATCAAGATATACATTGAAGGGAAGGTACAGCATTGGTAATGTTGGCAAAACTGCTTCTATGAGTATGCTTACTCTCTTTGAATCAAGATATACATTGAAGGGAAGGTACAGCATTGGTAATGTTGGCAAACTGCTTCAATGAGTATGCTTACTCTCTTTGAATCAAGATATACATTGAAGGGAAGGTACAACATTGGTAATGTTGGCTAAACTGCTTCTATGAGTATGCTTACTCTCTTTGAATCAAGATATATATTGAAGGGAAGGTACAACATTGGTAATGTTGGCAAAACTGCTTCTATGAGTATGCTTACTCTCTTTGAATCAAGATATACATTGAAGGGAAGGTACAGCATTGGTAATGTTGGCAAACTGCTTCTATGAGTATGCTTACTCTTTGAATCAAGATATATATTGAAGGAAGGTACAACATTGGTAATGTTGGCAAACTGCTTCTATGAGTATGCTTACTCTCTTTGAATCAAGATATATATTGAAGGGAAGGTACAACATTGGTAATGTTGGCAAAACTGCTTCTATGAGTATGCTTACTCTCTTTGAATCAAGATATATATTGAAGGGAAGGTACAACATTGGTAATGTTGGCAAACTGCTTCTATGAGTATGCTTACTCTCTTTGAATCAAGATATATATTGAAGGGAAGGTACAACATTGGTAATGTTGGCAAACTGCTTCTATGAGTATGCTTACTCTCTTTGAATCAAGATATATATTGAAGGGAAGGTACAACATTGGTAATGTTGGCAAAACTGCTTCTATGAGTATGCTTACTCTCTTTGAATCAAGATATACATTGAAGGAAAGGTACAGCATTGGTAATGTTGGCAAACTGCTTCAATGAGTGTGCTTACTCTCTTTGAATCAAGATATACATTGAAGGGAAGGTACAGCATTGGTAATGTTGGCAAACTGCTTCAATGAGTATGCTTACTCTCTTTGAATCAAGATATACATTGAAGGGAAGGTACAACATTGGTAATGTTGGCCAAACTGCTTCTATGAGTATGCTTACTCTCTTTGAATCAAGATATACATTGAAGGGAAGGTACAACATTGGTAATGTTGGCAAAACTGCTTCTATGAGTATGCTTACTCTCTTTGAATCAAGATATACATTGAAGGGAAGGTACATCATTGGTAATGTTGGCAAAACTGCTTCTATGAGTATGCTTACTCTCTTTGAATCAAGATATACATTGAAGGGAAGGTACATCATTGGTAATGTTGGCAAAACTGCTTCTATGAGTATGCTTACTCTCTTTGAATCAAGATATACATTGAAGGGAAGGTACAACATTGGTAATGTTGGCAAACTGCTTCTATGAGTATGCTTACTCTCTTTGAATCAAGATATACATTGAAGGGAAGGTACAGCATTGGTAATGTTGGCCAAACTGCTTCTATGAGTATGCTTACTCTCTTTGAATCAAGATATACATTAAAGGGAAGGTACAACATTGGTAATGTTGGCAAACTGCTTCTATGAGTATGCTTACTCTCTTTGAATCAAGATATATATTGAAGGGAAGGTACAACATTGGTAATGTTGGCAAAACTGCTTCTATGAGTATGCTTACTCTCTTTGAATCAAGATATACATTGAAGGAAAGGTACAGCATTGGTAATGTTGGCAAACTGCTTCAATGAGTGTGCTTACTCTCTTTGAATCAAGATATACATTGAAGGGAAGGTACAGCATTGGTAATGTTGGCAAACTGCTTCAATGAGTATGCTTACTCTCTTTGAATCAAGATATACATTGAAGGGAAGGTACAACATTGGTAATGTTGGCCAAACTGCTTCTATGAGTATGCTTACTCTCTTTGAATCAAGATATACATTGAAGGGAAGGTACAACATTGGTAATGTTGGCAAAACTGCTTCTATGAGTATGCTTACTCTCTTTGAATCAAGATATACATTACAGGAAGGTACATCATTGGTAATGTTGGCAAAACTGCTTCTATGAGTATGCTTACTCTCTTTGAATCAAGATATACATTACAGGAAGGTACATCATTGGTAATGTTGGCAAAACTGCTTCTATGAGTATGCTTACTCTCTTTGAATCAAGATATACATTAAAGGGAAGGTACAACATTGGTAATGTTGGCAAACTGCTTCTATGAGTATGCTTACTCTCTTTGAATCAAGATATACATTGAAGGGAAGGTACAGCATTGGTAATGTTGGCCAAACTGCTTCTATGAGTATGCTTACTCTCTTTGAATCAAGATATACATTAAAGGGAAGGTACAACATTGGTAATGTTGGCCACACTGCTTCTATGAGTATGCTTACTCTCTTTGAATCAAGATATACATTAAAGGGAAGGTACAGCATTGGTAATGTTGACAAAACTGCTTCTATGAGTATGCTTACTCTCTTTGAATCAAGATATACATTGAAGGGAAGGTACAACATTGGCAATGTTGGCAAAACTGCTTCTATGAGGTATGCTTACACTCTTTGAATCAAGATATATACATTGAAGGGAAGGTACAACATTGGTAATGTTGGCAAACTGCTTCAATGAGTATGCTTACTCTCTTTGACTAAATATATACATTAAAGGGAAGGTACAACATTGGTAATGTTGGCAAAACTGCTTCTATGAGTATGCTTACTCTCTTTGATTAAATATATACATTGAAGGGAAGGTACAACATTGGTAATGTTGGCAAAACTGCTTCAATGAGTATGCTTACTCTCTTTGACTAAATATATACATTAAAGGGAAGGTACAACATTGGTAATGTTGGCAAAACTGCTTCAATGAGTATGCTTACTCTCTTTGACTAAATATATACATTAAAGGGAAGGTACAACATTGGTAATGTTGGCAAACTGCTTCAATGAGTATGCTTACTCTCTTTGACTAAATATATACATTAAAGGGAAGGTACAACATTGGTAATGTTGGCAAAACTGCTTCAATGAGTATGCTTACTCTCTTTGACTAAATATATACATTAAAGGGAAGGTACAACATTGGTAATGTTGGCAAACTGCTTCTATGAGTATGCTTACTCTCTTTGACTAAATATATACATTAAAGGGAAGGTACAACATTGGTAATGTTGGTAAAACTGCTTCAATGAGTATGCTTACTCTCTTTGACTAAATATATACATTAAAGGGAAGGTACAACATTGGTAATGTTGGCAAAACTGCTTCTATGAGTATGCTTACTCTCTTTGACTAAATATATACATTAAAGGGAAGGTACAACATTGGTAATGTTGGCAAAACTGCTTCTATGAGTATGCTTACTCTCTTTGACTAAATATATACATTAAAGGGAAGGTACAACATTGGTAATGTTGGCAAAACTGCTTCTATGAGTATGCTTACTCTCTTTGACTAAATATATACATTGAAGGGAAGGTACAACATTGGTAATGTTGGCCAAACTGCTTTAATGAGTATGCTTACTCTCTTTGACTAAATATATACATTGAAGGGAAGGTACAACATTGGTAATGTTGGCCAAACTGCTTCTATGAGTATGCTTACTCTCTTTGACTAAATATATACATTGAAGGGAAGGTACAACATTGGTAATGTTGGCAAACTGCTTCAATGAGTATGCTTACTCTCTTTGACTAAATATATACATTAAAGGGAACGTACAACATTGGTAATGTTGGCCAAACTGCTTCTATAGTATGCTTACTCTCTTTGACTAAATATATACATTAAAGGGAAGGTACAACATTGGTAATGTTGGCAAACTGCTTCAATGAGTATGCTTACTCTCTTTGACTAAATATATACATTAAAGGGAACGTACAACATTGGTAATGTTGGCAAAACTGCTTCTATGAGGCAAACACATTCAGAACATTAATACCATCATCTGCTTTACAATAAATAATGTTTACATTAAATGTTGATTATTTAGTTATTTTTAAATTACCAATCTCATACCTTACCTTTGAATCGTATTCATCGTCGATGTTTACATACAGTAGACCAGTTTGATTATTCGTATATCAAAGTTCAAAATGCAAAACTTGCCTGCTATGAAATCCCAATAGTCGGACAGATACGATAAAAAGTGTCATTAAGTATTGTGCACAGTTTGCCTACCATTGGCATATGTACTGAAAGAAGCAGTGAAGCGATAACAGATTAACCAATCAGGCTACACTCCACCACCAACACCAACATAATTATGAATATGGATGAAGCCAGAAAGCCCCCTGTTGTTTAAGCCTATTAGTAAACCAAGATATAAACAAAGGTGATAATTAGCTCTACCAGACTGATACTGGGATCAAGAAGTTTGACCTTGGCGGAATTACAGTGTTGTACCATGATACAATGACTTAGGAAATCCAGCAATTAGGATAGGCCCAATGGTGAACCTTATGTCATGACGGAAAAAACCCTAATGGTGTATCATATAATGTCGTTGTTTGAGTTGGGGATATGCCATAAAATACAAGACAAGACCACGAACGGTCAGATGGAAATACAAAAACAACAAAACACTAATCATGAATAAACTGCAAATTTTACGAGTCATGGTACTATGATAACAATTAACAAAGATAATACACATAAGTAGTTTACATAGAACAATTTTATAGGTACCTTTTAATTTTATATTTAAATGCATTAAGTGTAGACGAGTTTCTAATATCACTGGGAAGCTTGTTCAGTTGATTGCACCAGTATATCGAATTGTGTGTTGAAATATTTGTGTCCTGTGTTTTGGAAGATGAATATGTTTTGGTTGAAGTTCTGGTGTTGTAGTTATGAATGTTGTAACTAAATTTGAAGAGCTCTTGCCAATTGAATTGAGAATTTATTTTCTGACCCAAGAGTAGTCAAATCCATTATTCCTGAGATAATAATAAACTATCGGACAATATTGGAGAATACTATAATGTTTATTAATATGTGGATATATAATTATATATTCACAAATGAATATTATTCAATAATAATATTCTATTCTGGACTTGGACTATTAGGCCAAAAAAAGTCTCTGGTCTCCGCGCGCGTCGCCTCAGACCCAGGTGTCGGCATTTTTTATTTATTTATTTATTTATTTTTGCTATGAAACGATGTCCAATTGCAGCCAAAATTGTTGGATCGATTGGAATTCTGCTGTGCTGTGCTTTAAACGACTTTTTCCCACACAGGAGTATGAACGTTTTCCCAATTTGTGAGGCCTCTCTTAGCCACCATACATTGTATATGTGAAATTTGTTCCCCGCGTACACAATGTAAAAAAAGATATATTTTTTATTGTTAAGAAATAATATAATATCCTTGATGAAATGTTGTCACCCTGATCCTTACGCAATGGTAGTTTTAAAATCTTTAAGGACAAATGTCACCTTTTGTATTCAGATATTTTGGAGATATGACAGCCCAGACAATTTGGTTCAAGTTATGCTGTTATAGGAAAGCCTTTCTAATTATTTACAGCTATCTCAATGTCTTTAACAATTTAATCATACTAATGACCACGGTCCCCCTCACAAACCTCATGCCCCACCCTCACCCCGACCTAAGCCCCTGCCCCCATTAACAAATCTTTGTACAGTAAACCGATGCACACAGACATGTATTTCTGGAGCCCAGTTTAACCCCTTCCCCACCCTGAATCTGTGCTTTCACCCTTCCAATGTCAGCAATTTCCCTTATTTACTATAAATACGAAAGTATTGATCGGGTGCCTTCTTACACATAGAAACAAAACATGCTATATATTTAGCTTGTTGCTAAAATCGTATTATTAAAGCATTATTAAGCTGCCCCAGTTGTACTGATGTCAAATTTAAAAAACGGGTTTCATAAGCATCCAGCAGTGAGCCATGGCTCCGCCTTTCTATTTTACTTGATGTATAAGAGAGCGAGTCTGAATATAAGAGTGCGAGATTTACAATGCCTTTATCCTCGCTATGATCAGACTGATTTTTTTGTTTAAGTATAAGAGAGCGAGTCTGAATATAAGGGTGCGAGATTTACAATGGTTTTATTCTCGTTATGATGAGATTGATTTTTTTGTTTTAAGTATAAGAGAGCGAGTCTGAATATAAGAGTGCGAGATTTACAATGCCTTTATTCTCGCTATGATAAGACTGATTTTTTTAATTTTAAGTATAAGAGAGCGAGTCTGAATATAAGAGTGCGAGATTTACAATGCCTTTATTCTCGCTATGAAAAGACAGATTTTTTTGTTTTAAGTATAAGAGAGCGAGTCTGAATATAAGAGTGCGAGATTTACAATGCCAGTAGTATATAAGGCGCTTTTCGGACCCCGTTGGTGGAGGGAAAATGTGCAAAATGAGGGTGGTGCAAATGTGCAAAAATGAGTGTGTGAGTGTGGTGCAAAAATGTGCAAACTTGTGTTGAGTAGTGTTAGCGCGCTAGCGCGAGAGGGCGGGCTTTAAGTATGACGTCCGTGATGTCATACTTATTTCCCACGAAGTGGTGAAATGATGTTTCACGATTGTGTACTGGCGGAAACCGTTACGTCCGTCATACTTAAGGATGTGATGGTCAGACTTGTAAAGGTCTGTCTGTTATTTTGCCACGAAGTGGTGAAATTTCCCCTGTATTTTAGCGTTAATTATATCACGGGTCGTACCTCTGGACAATGTCCTTGGTAGAGGAGCGCGCATTAAGTATGACAATTATGATGTCTACACTTACTGGTTCAATAATGTACGAGTCCATAGACTGAACACTGTCGCATGGTTCGGTGTTTGAACAGGCCCGTGCCCTTTGTACGTTCACACAAACAACACGTATAGTGACTGTGGTCAAGACTGTATTAGCACAACGTATGCAATGAAGGTATGAAGTCGTGCACCACCACGTCTAAACATGTAGGAAGGATGGTCTAACATCATTAGGTGTTTACAAAATACCCCTCTAAATAAGTGCATTTACCGCTAATTGGACACCGACAGGATGACAACCGAAAGTTTCACATTCAATCTTGCGAATAGTGCAGCAAATTTGTTATTCATTAAAACAAAATCTATATAACTACACAAGTTAACTCATTAACTGATATAACTCAACCTGTATAAAATGTTGACGGTGTATTGTTAGGTTTGAAAAGTACCAACTACACTGTTATTTTAAAAAGGTCCTTCATGAAATAAAAACCTAATGTATGTACGGTTAAATGGCCCTTCATAGAAAAAATAACAATAAAATATCTACATAAAGTCATATGCATAACTATGATAATAATAACAATTTTGATGTCTGCTTTTGCTACACAATATTGATGTATGTCCTTACTACAACTTGACAATTATAATGTTTGCTCTTACTACAACTATAATGTCTGCTATTTCCGCTGTATTTTAGTGTTATTTTTATCACGGGTCGTACCGCTGGACAATGTCCTTGGTAGAGGATTAAACAAGTCAGTACATACCGATACGTAAGTTCTTCCTTGTAAAGGATTATCGAAACCGTTATAAAGTGACTGGGACCGGCACCGTGACGCATGTATTCCAATTACATGTGAATACATGTAGATATTCACAACAGGATATTTCCGTATGGAAATTGTCGCCAACCAGGAGATTCTCATGGGAGCAGACCAAGAAGGATTGTGACATTATATTTTTGGTGTCTATTTAATTTAATTTATGTATAAAATGTTGTGCTGACTTT
This sequence comes from Zoroaster sp. YZ-2022, assembly GCA_029582265.1. Lineage (NCBI taxonomy): Eukaryota > Metazoa > Echinodermata > Asteroidea > Forcipulatida > Zoroasteridae > Zoroaster > Zoroaster sp. YZ-2022. Next base: position 7,473,071 of record CM055833.1, on the reverse strand, counting down.
ATCTACATGTATATACCCAACGTGTTTTTAATTATTTATTTATTTTTGTATTTATTATATGCGTCCCTTCATCATTTCAGGTATTTCAGTATATAAAGTACAAAATGAGTGTTCTGCATAAAATGAATGCTTATCTTTATTAACTGTAACTTGTTCATTTCTAACTGGTCTGATAATATACATATGAGTCCAGAATTAATCCTAACCAGAGAAACAAGCTCGGGACTTACCGTACCGTAAAAATAAATTTGAGTTTGAGTTATATTTGTATTGTGTTAATAATTCATCATACCGTCATTCCTTGTTCCACCCATTTTAGATGCTCTTTACACAAGCTGTTTATTGAAACATTGAAATAATTGGTCAAGATTCCAGTCAGAGAATTTACCCATGCTGTCACCTTGATGTTGAATCAGAAATCAGAAAATTCATTTCTTTTATTGTCCACTATACAAGGACTTTAGGAAAATGTATGTTTGCTGATATTATCAAAACAAATGATCACTTTGAATTTTAAATGGCAAAGAAAGACAGAATTTCCTTATGATTTTAACTCTTAATTGCGCTGCCAAATAAATATTTTCTTTGTAAAATCAAAATGAAAGAGTATGCTCTTTGTAAACACTCCTTCGAGTGCGATTATTATTATTATTAAACGGGTAAAGAGGTTTGTTCCAGATTCAGGATAAAATATAATACAATACAATTAATAATATTATTTGAAACTATATCTTACAGCTTTAACTAACAACTTAGGTCACTCTTATGTAACCGAATTATGAATTATATATTATTAATTAACCGAAACTAATAGGTTGGAAAATTGATTCATATGTTACAACTGATAGCAACTGAGCTCACTCCTGTGTATCCGAATTATGCAGGCAAAAGACAGAAAAAAACATAACATTTACCATCAAATTAAAACTTACAAGACCTATTACACTCATTTGCTCGATTAAAAAAAATAAGGAAAATGTTACAAAAAGACACTGTATGAAAAATATTAATATATCAGCATCAGACATGTACGAAGGCCTACACAACGTTGTTTTTACTTGATTTATAAAACAAGTATTTGTACAATTGCCAAACTGATGGTAAAATTCGACCGTCGGTTGAGAATCATGATCACATCCATTTGTGGGCACTGAAATGTCTGAACAGGAAACCAATAACACTTGTCGGGGTTGAATTGTTATGATTTGTTGAGTCCGTGTTGATTTATAACTATTATTGTATTTAATTCGGACTAGGTGATGAACATGAATTGGGTGCTTTTGTTACAATGAGAATCTGTTATAGGGCGCAAAACACGGTGACCCAATCGATGGGAAGGTCTTACACTCCATGTATACAGTATGGAGTGTCGTGGCTGAGCGGTCTAGCTTACCGGACTCAAGTTCTGGTGTTAGCAGCAGAATGTGGGTTCGAATCCCGGCCGTGACACCTGTGTCCTTGAGCAAGACACTTAACCATAATTGCTTCTCTCCACCCAGGGGTTAAATGGGTACCTGAGAGTTGGTTGATTAGCCCTATATGCGCTGTAATGGCAGCAATTGAGCTGTATACTCCCCAGGGAGCTGAGATGGTTTCAGGAATGATTTATGAGCCTTATGATGAGCAGGGTAATGATATAATGCGCCTTGAGCGCCACTTAGTTGGTGGATACGTGCGCTATAAGTCCACACATTATTATTATTATTATTATGAATCTAACTTTCCTACAAATGGCAGAAAAACGACCAAACTTTCACAGTCAGTTTTCTTGAAACACAATTTTGCACATTAATTGATTACGACCTTTGCCGGTCACACGACGATATGCTTTTAATATATACATATGACACGGTCACACATCAATATGCACAATACGGACCATACATAGAGCACAGACCGAGTCTTATATCACGATAAAGAAAGGGTCAATATTGGATAACATGACGTTACATGTCCAAAACGTTAAGTGTTGACCTCGTTAATCAGTATGTAGTCATAGAGATTGGACTCACAGGTCGAGTAACGAGTCCATGCGTATACCCAGGACCTTTTCTATGATGCAATGATGTACTATGAGGGGAAGTCCCTAATTGCTTCAACTTGTCCCACCATGTTGCCCTACTGAGGGGGGGGGGGGGCTATAGGTCAAACACCGGATGTCACGTAACAACAACATGGGCTGTCCAAAATCATCAACAACTCGTCTGACTTGTACAATGTTTTGAGTATGCTTTATTTGATCTATACAAATGCTTGCTTGAATTAATTTACTCAGAAACATCAATATAACTATAAATATATATTGTAAAGATAACTTATTCAGTCGAGCCATACTAATAAGCCTGATTTAGTATCCTACCATGCATACTAAACGTGTTTTGTAAACTCATTTAAAGTCATTTGACAATGGAATATAGAATGCACTGGGCTTTTTACATAGCCATTCCCAAGCAATTGACTCTGTTTAAACGCTTTTGTTTATAACTAAGGGCAATATAATAATAACAGGGTCTTTCTTTTCTAATTAATACAGGTAGACGGGAAATTACATCACTAGGCACTGATTATTTTTCAGATTGTTTTTTGTCAAAAGTACGATAGAAAAATATTTGGCGCCAATAAATTTATTTTTCGGAGTGAAGTGTGCCTTTCTGGTTTTGAATGAGAACCAGAAACACATCTATTTGGCCTGATCACTAAATAAACACAATGTAATAAAACACACTCAAACGATTTATCAAGTTAAACCGCAGCTCAAAGCTATTTATTCAGCAATTACATTTAATACAATACAATCATCCATTCATTTATATCAATAATCTTACTTATACTAGAGAGGTTACGCTATTGATCATAGCTGAAACTTAGTTGGTGTTAATAAGAATGTCAATCAACCCATGAAAAAGAACCTTATCGCACAACTCGTGTCTCGACTGTCATTAAGTGAGATTACAGAGAACAGGGGAGAACATAATATATCAAGTAATGATTATTTTTTTATATCATACTGTACACTCAATAATAATAGTGGCCAAAAAAATTAATAAATAAAAATAAAAAAAACTCTCGTCAAAATATGTAATGGAATGCAGGCATTCAGAAAATGATGTAAGTATTACCGGTATATTACATACCGGTAATGCAAAGTAATCTTTAATACAAATGATCATTATGCAGACCTACGAGTATTATACCAACAAGGATAGTGTATGGAGCATGGGTGACTCAATACCCGTATGGAACGGTGTCAAAATTTTCAATTTGTACCCTTTTCGTGTAAACCACCTGATTTTTATTTTCTTCTTTGGTCTCTATATTCATTGTTTTCTTGTTTCTGCATATTTTATAAGGATCTATCACTTGAACTTTATTTGGACCGTCTTTGCGGACCATGTGGAACATCGTGTCAAAATTAACAATAGATTGATTGCGATAATTCAAGGTAATGCCTCTAACTTTACAATGTGTCAAGTATCCATCCCTATCAGGCTTGGCCAACTTGTAAGCATAGTTATTGGGTCCACCAGAAACAAATGCAACGATGTGATTATTTGAATCAATTTCATTGGTCAACTCACCTAAGAAATCCCCAATTTCTGGTTCCCAGTCTCTGTCCCGACTAACTTATATTACACTATCCGTGTCATAATATAGGGCGGTTCAAAAAAGTTAACCCAAGTTTAAGGTGATTGTTCACCCACCTCCTACAAATCCAGAGAATTTGTGTTTACCTAAGGCCTTTTCACACTATCTCCGCTTCGAACCGTGTTGAAACCAACCCGGATCCAACCTGGTTCAGCCTGGGTTGTTTTCGACACGGATCGCAAAGACGCAACGTTCACACTGTTCATTACGCGAACCGGTTCACACTATCATTTTCGACACGGTTCACGCCGAAAAATGCAATTTCAATCCGGATTGAGATTTTCAACCCTGGTCCCTGCCAGGGGTTGATTTCGATCCGGCTAGAGCATACTACCCGGATCGGAACAGGGTTGAAATTTTAGAAGTGGGTAAAGGGTTGAAAAAAATCTCGGGGTTGGAACCGGTTCCGACCCCGAGATTATGGACAGTGAAAAGGCCTCTAGTGTTGATGGTAGGGATTTTAGAAATAATCCTGGCCCCGCGGACTCCCATATTGATAAGCTTCTCAATCAGCAGTGTATGGTCAACAAGATCAAAAGCTTCGGAGAAGTCCGTCAGGACCACTATTCCTACGTTGCGACTTTCCTCAGCTCACTGAAAAAGATAATGGACCAGGTTAATAAGGCAATGTGAAGTTGACATCCCCTCTACATTTCCGAATTGACGAATATCAATTTTAATCCAACGGAACCACTTAAACCATATTTATTTTAAGTCGCTTCTTTGAAACATCCTGACAAAAATTTCCTGGAGATCAGGTTATTTATATGATAAACTGCTAAAATGTGTGTCACACATTTGTTTTATCAGTTACCACCCTTAACCCCAAAGCAAATAAAACAAGATTAAAACAAACAGAATTGGAGCCGACCTTACTTTTGTTTGTCTACAGTGATTGCATTTCATGATTTGCAAAGCATTGTACAGAGCCAGTTTGTTCCAGACACTGTGGCTGTAAGTCAACCACATAAGTTCACTTGCAGCTTTTGGAGCTGTTGTTTTCCAGGCATGTCATTAAACGTTTCCCAAATTTCCCCAAAATACTTTCTGAATTGTCATGTGTTTTATCAGGACAATTTGTTTCCTGTCATCCTCCCCCATAGCAGTTACATTTATACAACCACCTAAACCATATTTATTTTAAGTCGCTTCTTTGAAACATCCTGACAAAAATTTCCTGGAGATCATGTTATTTATATTTTGGTTTGTTTTTCTTAATTTGACTTGCTAGCCAGCTGATATGCATGAAGCAACATCAAAGAGTGAATGCCTACATCTGGAACATGGTTTTATTCCTTAGGGCAATATAGTTAGGGTACCATTCTTTTCATTGGCATCTTTGGCTGCCATTCTGGATTTCAACGTGGCAGCAATTTTGGAAATATTTCCATTATTGTTAAAGTAGGCCTACTTTTACACCTAAATTTTGTATTGCCAAAATTATTACTATGTTAAGTAAATGATTCTAAATTGCGTCGGGTGATAAACAATTGATTTAATTTTGCCCTACACAATTAGTCATGTGTACTTAATACGCCCATTGCATTTAGATTGCCAAAACAAACAAAAGTAAGGTCGGCTCCAATTCTGTTTGTTTTAAACTTGTTTTATTTGCTTTGGGGTTAAGGGTGGTAACTGATAAAACAAATGTGTGACACACATTTTAGCAGTTTATCATATAAATAACATGATCTCCAGGAAATTTTTGTCAGGATGTTTCAAAGAAGCGACTTAAAATAAATATGGTTTAAGTGGTTCCGTTGGATTAAAATTGATATTCATCAATTCGGAAATGTAGAGGGGATGTCAACTTCACATTGCCTTATTAACCTGGTCCATTATCTTTTTCAGTGAGCTGAGGAAAGTCGCAACGTAAGAATAGTGGTACTGACGGACTTCTCCAAAGCTTTTGATCTTGTTGACCATACACTGCTGATTGAGAAGCTTATCAATATGGGAGTCCGCGGGGCCAGGATTATTTCTAAAATCCCTACTCATCAACACTAGGTTAACACAAATTCTCTGGATTTGTAAGAGGTGGGTGAACAATCACCTTAAACTTGGGTTAACTTTTTTGAACCACCCTATATTATGACACGGATAGTGTAATATAAGTTAGTCGGGACAGAGACTGGGAACCAGAAATTGGGGATTTCTGGGTGAGTTGACCAATGAAATTGATTCAAATAATCACATCGTTGCATTTGTTTCTGGTGGACCCAATAACTATGCTTACAAGTTGGCCAAGCCTGATAGGGATGGATACTTGACACATTGTAAAGTTAGAGGCATTACCTTGAATTATCGCAATCAATCTATTGTTAATTTTAACACGATGTTCCACATGGTCCGCAAAGACGGTCCAAATAAAGTTCAAGTGATAGATCCTTATAAAATATGCAGAAACAAGAAAACAATGAATATAGAGACCAAAGAAGAAAAGAAAAACTATCAGGTGGTTTACACGAAAAGGGTACAAATTGAAAATTTGGACACCGTTCCATACGGGTATTTAGTCACCCATTCTCCATACACTATCCTTGTTGGTATAATACTCGTAGGTCTACATAATGATCATTTGTATTAAAGATTACTTTGCATTACATAATACTTACATCATTTTCTGAATGCGTGCATTCCATTACATATTTTGACGAGAGTTTTTGTTTTTTTGTGCTTTTTTTGCCACTATTATTATTGAGTGTACAGTATGATATAAAAAAATTAATCATTAACCATTACTTGATATATTATGTTCTCCCCTGTTCTCTGTAATCTCACTTAATGACAGTCGAGACACGAGTTGTGCGATAAGGTTCTTTTCCATACATTTTTTCATGGGTTGGTTGACATTCTTATTAACACCAACTAAGTTTCAGCTATGATCAATAGCGTAACCTCACTATAAGTAAGATTATTGATATAAATGAATGGATGATTGTATTGTATTAAATGTAATTGCTGAATAAATAGCTTTGAGCTGCGGTTTAACTTGATAAATCGTTTGAGTGTGTTTTATTACATTGTGTTTATTTAGTGATCAGGCCAAATAGATGTGTTTCTGGTTCTCATTCAAGACCAGAAAGGCACACTTCACTCCAAAAAATAAATTTATTTAACCAAATATTTTTCTATCGTACTTTTGACAAAAAACAATCTGAAAAGTAATCAGTGCCTCAGTGATGTAACTCTCCGTCTACCTGTCATTAATTAGAAAAGAAAGACCCTGTTATTATTATATTGCCCTTAGTTATAAACAAAGCGTTTAACAGAGTCAATTGCTTGGGAATGGCTATGTAAAAAGCCCAGTGCATTCTATATTCCATTGTCAAATGACTTTAAATGAGTTTACAAAACACGTTTAGTATGCATGGTAGGATACTAAATCAGGCTTATTAGTATGGCTCGACTCAATAAGTTATCTTTACAATATATATTTACAGTTATATTGATGTTTCTGAGTAAATTAATTCAAGCAAGCATTTGTATAGATCAAATAAAGCATACTCAAAACATTGTACAAGTCAGACGAGTTGTTGATGATTTTGGACAGCCCATGTTGTTGTTACGTGACGTCCGCTGTTTGACCTATAGCCCCCCCCCCCTTCAGTAGGGCAACATGGTGGGACAAATTGAAGCAATTAGGGACTTCCCCTCATAGTACATCATTGCATCATAGAAAAGGTCCTGGGTATACGCATGGACTCGTTACTCGACCTGTGAGTCCAATCTCTATGACTACATACTGATTAACGAGGTCAACACTTAACGTTTTTGGACATCTAACGTCATGTTATTCAGGGCCGTAGGAAGCTATTCGGCCGGTACGGCCATGGCCGTACCAATATTTAAGATATTTTTTTTTTTTTTTTTTTTTTTTTCCCTCCCCTCCTCCTTAGCAATTGTTCGCCCGATATCAAATTTGAAATCAAGTGAAAAAATAAATTTAAAAATCTTCAAAATAACACTTATTTAGTAACGAGTTCATCTCCCGTTGCGCGCTAGCGATTGTACTAGATAGTATACTAGTATTAATATTATACAGGCGATTGAGGCTAATGGTAAGGAAGTTATTGAGGGCAGTTTGCCGGGTCACGACCTCTACGCTTTGGTCATCCTGTCAATGACATTGACAGGGATGACCAAAGGGTAGAGGTCGTGACCTGGCAGTAGGCTGCCCTCATGTGGTCTACATTCAGGTACGGTTTGTGGGCACATGTGATCGATCGTGTCATGCATGTCAACACTACTGGATTACTGCACGTTGTGTTTTTCACGTGTGATACGAAGCCACACTCATACCATGGAGGAAGGAATTCCTTCCTCCATGCTCATACCAAGAAGACGAAGCTTCAGAATGGTAATGAAAATCTTCTCAATTGATTTACACTTTTACTAATAATATAGGCCTAAGTTATTATTACCATGGAGGTTATACCTCCATGTTATTACTCAGTCTAATGACAAGCATTTGACGTAAAAACTTGGAGTAAACAGGTAAACAAATTAAAAAATTTCTGTGGTAAAACCTCGAGTCATTGACAACACGTCGTTGATGATGATGTGCGTAGCAAAGTTGTATACGAAACTGTTTTTGTTGTCACCAAACATCAGGGCTCTATTTTTCAAACCAGTTCATTAATAATTAGGCTGTCACAGTGTCAGTGTGTATAAAGCCTATGTTTTTTCTTTTGCAATGTCGGTAAGCACATGTGGCTATTCCAGAAAATTCACGACGTAAATCATGACCGCGATACTATAGCACTGGTCACATTGCTAGCCAGCAACTCTCAGTTGGTTTTTGCATGGAGGTGGAATTATGCAAGCGTGGAATAACCTCGATTACCAGTCATATCACCGCCAGGTTTAACATCTGAATGTTGTAGAAATCGAACAAGATTATTATAATATTGTCCGATTGATTTTATATTTCATAGTTTCCCCTTTTCATAGGTTCCCTGGAAACTCTTCTCACGAAGGCTGCGAAACAAGAGGAGTTTGAGGCAGATTTACACAAAGTATGCTCTTTTATAAGGACGATTTAGATGAAGGGATCTTAAATGCTCAACTCAAAACCTTCGGCTTGCATTTCCAGCAGCAGCAACTCAGTCATGAAAAGGAAACAGGAAAGAACAGTTCTTTAACTATCTCTGATATTAAGTCTTATTTTGGATCAATTTCACATGGCCAGACAGTTTTTTTCTGAAGTTAAACGGGTCATCCAGCTTGTTTTGGTGATGCCAGCAACAAATGCCACCTCAGAAAGGTCATTTAGTACACTGAGACGCGTTAAAAATTACTTGAGATCAACAATGAAGCAAGAAAGGCTCAACTACATGATGCTCTTAAATGTACACACAAATATGACAGATGATCTACAAATCAAGCAGGTTTTAAATGAGTTTGTTGGAAATAATGCACACCGTTCCCGTATATTTTCTAAATATTGAACTTTGTATATTGGGTTGTTGACTTTCTTTCTAGTTTCCTGGCTTGAAGCTAATTGCTTACTTGTATATGTCTGGGAGCTCACTTTATGGGGACTTACCTCCAAAGAATGAAAAGGGTAGACAAACTACCCATGTCACAATAATCTATCGCGTGTCAAGATGGATTGTATTTTTTTTTTAAAGAAAAGGCCACTCTGTAAATGCATTGTGTTATTGATTTTACAAAATCGTTCTACATGTCATCATAATAATGTGACTTAAAGGTCCTAGGAAGAGTCAAATTGTGCTTATTTATTTTCTTTTGTTATTTTATCAATTGATATGAATAAAAAACGATTTTACGTTTAATTTATGTCTGGATTGGGCTAATTATTTTTAATTTGATTTTTACAAAAATTGCCTCATCTAATTTCAAATGCTGCCCAACGCGCGGTGGCGCTGTTCGTGACGTAGACCTAGGAGCAATAAACCATGAATAAACTAAGCTCCAATGTTAGGCACCAATGTTGCCATTGTGTTTAGATTGCTCCATGGTTAAACCGTGGGATTATAAAAAGGGTCATAAACTGTGCGCAACGTACACATGTACAATGTATGTGCATCACGACTTGCAAGTTGCATAGTAAACATGACCGTATAGCACCGATAAATCTGTACTGTAGGCTCTACCGTAAAACGAAGCGCAAGGCCCCGTCGAATCAATGGCATGGATACACATGGCCAGGAGTCATTGGTGAATTGTGTAAGCCGTCGTTATGACCGTTTCAAAACATAATTCTGCACTCGATGATTTTGAAACAAGATCCAAAATCACACACATAATTAACATTGTCAAAGAATTGTACAATGACATCTTCAGTGACTTCACAATGAAACGACATTTTTAGCGTTAATGTGGTGTGCGAAGTGTAACAATCGACCTCTAACGTTAGTAATAAGCCTATTGCTTGTGGGTGCACATACACATGTAAGTTACACGGAAAACAAAGCAACTTACCCTGAGACTTTCTCGCTTCAAGAAAGCTACTCTTTTCTTTTCTGGACGTTTCTTGGCCTTCTGACTTAAGGAAATATTGTTGGTACTGCATCAGGGCGCAGCATGGCTTTAAATCTCATGCCAAACTGGCTCTGGAGCCCCGGTCAAAATATGTTGGCTCAAAGTGAGCGCTACATATCATAGAGTGCTCCGTTGGTCCTGACCATTTCGCCCTGGTCAGCTTCACACTCGCCGTCCAAATTCGCCTGTATTTAGGGTCTGGTGGAAATCGCCGTGAAGGCTGACACCTTCCTTTGTGGTGTTGCTACACCCAGCAACAACACACCTACAAGGCATTTCCCAAAAATGTGGGATATCTACTAAATTTAGCTGAAAAGAAGATCTAATATGACACATCAACTTCAGTGGTTTTGAGTACGACTTGACTGAAACTTCATCGCAGGCAGTGCTGGACCTTCCTAGGTCTACGTCACGGATTTGCGGATTATAATATGATAATGAGGAGGTAGGGGAGGAGCGTGGCGCCCCCCTAATTTCAGAATTTATTTTTTTAATGGTGCAAAGGGGCGGGGATAACATAGACAAATGACAAATATATGTTCCAATAGGTATACTTTATTGTTTTCACTGTTAAAAATTTCTATTTCTTAAGGACGTGGAGATTTTGTAGTATGGATATTCCTCATTCACATTGTCGGCAGCCTCCTTGCTGAGCAAACCCAGAACGCCAAACTGTATGGTATTTTTTCCGCCCGGAGGGAATTTCCTGTGGGGTTCTCCAAGGTAAAAAATTGGGTCTGATCTTTTTCTGGTTTTGATAAAGGTTATCGTAGCTTGGTAAACGAATTAAAATTGATTATTTTCTAGCATGGGCAATGTCTTTTGAGAGAAATTGTTTTAAAAAAATCAAGTTATTATTTTCAAAACGCAAATATTTTATGAGGGACCTTTTTATTGTTATTATTAACCAGAATAATAAAATACATGCAGGTCATGTTTGTTTGTTTGGTTTTTCACAGCTGTCACCAACACAATCCTTTTACAAATGCCTTCAATGCTCTAATGTAAATTGTAGACCCTGTTTTTTAAATATTTTTAATTACATCTACATGTTAGGGTATTTGTTTTGCATCTAGGTCAAAGTAAAAATGGGTTAGGGTATTTGTTTTGCATCTACGTCAAAGTAAAAATGGGAGGTTTGTATACCTGGTTTTGTTTTTGTTTTGTTACATTTACTTTTTGGGGGATTTGAGTATAATAAAGCCGTCTGCTTCTGAGATGGGCATTAATGATAATTACGTTTAATACTGTTATAATTTCAACGTGCTTTCATTGAGTAGTATTACCCCAACTTGGCCAAGATCCTACCACCAGCGGGGTTCACAAGTGCTTGGATATGATGCCCAAAACGGCACATTATCTTTTTTACAGGCAGGTTCACCTCTAAGTGTTGCTTGAGCTCACAAAAACTCATCAGTAAATGAGGTGGCCTTAATTATGAGCTGTTATAGTGCCCCCATTATCCAATTATGTCCAGGGATAGTGCCACATGCATCAATACATACAGCGCCTTCCCCCTCCCTATTTTGAAGATGGAAATATGAGTACTTAAGAAAAATTATTAGAGAGTAAACCAATAAAAATGATTTTTATAATTTGCTCAAAAAGTGAGGGAAAAGTGGCCAGGAATTACGTCATATTGCACCACAGAGCATCTAGAATGAAAAAATTTCCGGGGCCCTTAAGCGGGCCCCGGACCCCACGCCGTAATGGCTTCGCGCTTCGCGCTCGCATTGACTCCTAACTCCGCTTCTCAAATGGGCCGGACCAATGTTTTTGAGCTTCCTACGGGCCTGGTTATCCAATATTGGCCCTTTCTTTATCGGGATATAAGACTCGGTCTGTGCTCTATGTACGGTCCGTATTGTGCATATTGATGTGTGACCGTGTCATATGTATATATTAAAAGCATATCGTCGTGTGACCGGCAAAAGGTCGTAATCAATTAATGTGCAAAATTGTGTTTCAAGAAAACTGACTGTGAAAGTTTGGTCGTTTTTCTGCCATTTGTAGGAAAGTTAGATTCCGCATAATAATAATAATAATAATGTGTGGACTTATATAGCGCACGTATCCACCAACTAAGTGGCGCTCAAGGCGCATTATATCATTACCCCTGCTCATCATAAGGCTCATAAATCATTCCCGAAACCATCTCAGCTCCCTGGGGAGTCTACAGATCAATTGCTGCCATTACAGCGCATATAGGGCTCATCAACCAACTCTGCCCTCACAGGTACCCTTTTAACCCCTGCGTGGAGAGAAGCAATTATGGTTAAGTGTCTTGCTCAAGGACACAAGTGTCACGGCCGGGATTCGAACCCACATTCTGCTGCTAACACCAGAACTTGAGTCCGGTAAGCTAGACCGCTCGGCCACGACACTCCATACTGTATACATGGAGTGTAAGACCTTCCCATCGATTGGGTCACCGTGTTTTGCGCCCTATAACAGATTCTCATTGTAACAAAAGCACCCAATTCATGTTTATCACCTAGTCCGAATTAAATACAATAATAGTTATAAATCAACACGGACTCAACAAATCATAACAATTCAACCCCCGACAAGTGTTATTGGTTTCCTGTTCAGACATTTCAGTGCCCACAAATGGATGTGATCATGATTCTCAACCGACGGTCGAATTTTACCATCAGTTTGGCAATTGTACAAATACTTGCTTTATAAATCAAGTAAAAACAACGTTGTGTAGGCCTTCGTACATGTCTGATGCTGATATATTAATATTTTTCATACAGTGTCTTTTTGTAAAATTTTCCTTATTTTTTTAATCGAGCAAATGAGTGTAATAGGTCTTGTAAGTTTTAATTTGATGGTAAATGTTATGTTTTTTCTGTCTTGTAAGCCATTTTGCCTGCATAATTCGGATATACAGGAGTGAGCTCAGTTGCTATTAGTTGTAACATATGAATCAATTTTCCAACCTATTAGTTTCGGTTAATTAATAATATATAACTCATAATTCGGTTACATAAGAGTGACCTAAGTTGTTAGTTAAAGCTGTAAGATATAGTTTCAAATAATATTATTAATTGTATTGTATTATATTTTATCCTGAATCTGGAACAAACCTCTTTACCCGTTTAATAATAATAATAATCGCACTCGAAGGAGTGTTTACAAAGAGCATACTCTTTCATTTTGATTTTACAAAGAAAATATATATTTGGCAGCGCAATTAAGAGTTAAAATCATAAGGAAATTCTGTCTTTCTTTGCCATTTAAAATTCAAAGTGATCATTTGTTTTGATAATATCAGAAAACATACATTTTCCTAAAGTCCTTGTATAGTGGACAATAAAAGAAATGAATTTTCTGATTTCTGATTCAACATCAAGGTGACAGCGTGGGCAAATTCTCTGACTGGAATCTTGACCAATTATTTCCATGTTTCAATAAACAGCTTGTGTAAAGAGCATCTAAAATGGGTGGAACAAGGAATGACGGTATGATGAATTATTATCACAATACAAATATAACTCAAACGTACTATCAACGACACTCCTAAAGGTAAACAAATGTGACGTGGTCTATACCTTGAGAGGTCAATGAGGGGAGGGGCATCAAGGGCAGATCCATAAATGAAATTGGAAGGGGGTTTAATCGTTTTTCCATTTTCATTTACCCCAACATTGAAGGACAATTTATACAGGCATACCGAGGGAGATAATGAGGTCGGGGTAATGGAAAACCTGAAGCTCCACCCCCTCCCCTTTGGCTACGCCACCGAACCTACTTGATGTAAAGTAGAAGATGGTTTCAAACATCCTGTAAAATATTTGGAATATTTCAAATTCATATTTAGAATATTTCAATTGGAATATTGGAATATTTCAATTGGAATATTGGAATATTGGAATATTTCAATTGGAATAAATACGAAAAATCATTTTTTTTCTCTCGTTTACTAAAGCATGGCTGCATTTACATATTTTGTATCATTGTATACTGGCTGAAATGATGTTTTCTGGCATTCCCTAAAAAACGTCTTGGATATATTGCACATCAATGGAATTCCCTGTTTTTTAGGATAAGGACAAGGCGTTCAGAAGAATCCCAAGGGGGAAATTCAGTTACAACTTCGCATAATTACGGAGAACGGAAATGGAAGGGACTTCCCCGAGAGGCCAACGAAGGGAGCTATCTGGTTGAGAAATCTCGGAATGCCACAGAATTCTCACCAGAAGTATGCAAAATAAATGGAGGAAAAATCGATTCGAAGACGTGGGCGATAATTCAATTCAATTCAATTTTAGTATGCATCATGACCAGCATGAAAATCTTCCTCTCGTTCTGCACATGTGCACAATATAATAAACATTAAATGTTTAAAATCTACCATAAAATTATTTCTAAAAACTAAAAAAAAAAATATACAAGAAAAGCACAGAGCAGGACAAAAAATCTATATCTTAAAAACACTCAACAATAAATATGAAATCCTGTAAAAGAGACAAAGAGGGGCAAGTCAGACATCTATGGGATTGGTTGGGGTGGAAAGGGTGGAAAGGGAGAAGGGAAGAAGGATGAAGGGGCTGAAGGCGGTGTAGGGCAGGGGAAGAATTGAGACAAAAGATGCATGATATGCTATAAGAACGTAAACAAATTATCTGGTAAAATAATTGTTAAAACAATAAATTGTACTGGGTAAAAAGGAGAGGCGAGAGCAGTTCGTATTCGACTTTAGTTGCCGTATTCTGCCCGACCTATTAAAAACTAACAATGTGTGAAATGGGTGTTGTATAATTCAATGGTTTTGAATTTACTCAGTTTACTCATAGATTGATTTTATAGTGTTAACATTGACCACAATTATCTTACAGGCGGATTTAGTGACCCTGTTTAGTTTAGTTAAATTCCCAACCGTTAGACCGTTTAGCCAAGCAATACTATAGAACATAACGGATTGCATGACAAGTTGGGATTATTTCCCTGTTGTTTCACAATCAAAATAAACTACATGAAAGATGTCTGCTTGTATTGGAGATTTCATCATCAATTATGGTTATACATATATTGTAGTGACTGCAGGATATAAGTGTGACATGATATACCACAATATTTTTTTTTTTTCAGTGGCTCTCATTTTCCTAATTTATAGAAATGTACGTTTTCTTGTAAGTAATTTTATCCAGAATACAGACAAAAAACGTAATCATATATAGGTTTCCGCTTTAATTTAGTTTGAAACTGAAATGTAAGTGAATTTTTCCTTATTTAGTATTTGCGTGCTCTCATTTATGTGAATATTCATTGGTTCGTTTTTTATGTCTTAAAGGGACAGTATCGTCACCATCAATATGGCATGGAATCGGAGTTTTAGATTAACTCAGTGACTGTAAATAATACCCACAAGTTAGTTAGTTATCCTCTTCGTCCCCTCTGGGACAAATAAGGCTGCAACGAAGTTCCCCCACTCCATCCTGTTCTTTGCCTTCTTCTCTGCCTCTCCCCAGGTGAGTTTTTCCTTCTCAAGCTCGGACAAGACAGTTCTCCTCCACGTGGTTTTTGGCCTGCCTCTGTTTCTTTTTCCTTGTGGTGTCCATCTAAGTGCTACTTTGGGGATGTTGTTTTGTGGCATCCTGAGAACGTGGCCCAACCACCTCATCCTACGTCGGCGAATCTCTATTACAATGTCTTGACTATTTGTTTTCTTGTAAACATCATTATTAGAAATGATCACAGGCCAGAATATTTTGAAATTT
Organism: Zoroaster sp. YZ-2022; assembly: GCA_029582265.1. NCBI lineage: Eukaryota > Metazoa > Echinodermata > Asteroidea > Forcipulatida > Zoroasteridae > Zoroaster > Zoroaster sp. YZ-2022. The sequence goes on along the minus strand of CM055833.1, from coordinate 7,457,193 downwards.
TTTCTCAGGCAACCATTATGAAATGATAACAATTTGTTCATGTCAGCTTTTGTCTCCCTCCAACATTCAGAACTGTAAAGGAGGACAGATTTCACGTTGCTGTTGTACAGTTTAAGTTTAGTTTTCAGACTATAATGTTGAGATTTCCAAATTGGGCGGAGTTTGGCAAATGCATTCCTGGCTTTGTTAATTCTTGATTTTATGTCCTTGCTGGTGCTGTATCTTCTTTGCTGATAAGGCTTCCAAGATATGTGAAGTCATCGACCTCTTTGATAGTTTGTTCTCTAATTGTCACAGGGTTCTGTCGAGTATTGTTTATTTTCATAATTTGAGTTTTCTTTTCATTGATATTCAATCCTGTTTGTTGTGCATATCTACAAAGCCGGTCAGTTTTTTCCTGGATATGGTTGTGTTTTGAGGATAATAACGCAAGATCATCTGCAAAATCAAGATCCTCAAGTTGAGAGAAAATTGTCCATTGTATGCCTCTTGGTTTGTCAGCAGTAGCATTCTTCATAATCCAGTCAATGATGATCAGAAAAAGAATTGGTGAAAGAATACAACCCTGTCGAACTCCCGATTCTACTTGAAACCAGTCAGTAAGAGTATTACCATTGATAATGCTGCATTCAACGTGATTGTAGAAGCTGCTGATAATTTGCTGTAACTTTTGAGGTATGCCATATGAGCTAATGATTTTCCACAAGATAATATACCCACATGATAAGGTCATTATTACCATTGCTGCTGCACAATGAACCAGTAATTTTCAGTCACTGTGTTCATCTTAAATTAGGACACCGATTCCATGCCCTGTTGAAAGTCTGCTCTGATATTATTTTGTCTGTAAGTAACATGTCTCATATGTTGTGCTTCTTTAATTAGTGACATTACTAAATTAATAGAGCCAAACTAATGACGTCATGGCTGGCTCAACCATTTGAGTCGATTTAAATATTTAAAAAGAGCAAACAGGTCTTATTCAAAGTGCATTTGTATCTGTTAATGATATTGATTCTAAACAAAACCACCGAACCATTTAGTAAATGTTGCATCATAGAACAACACCAAAATAATAGATTGTGTAGAATATGGGAATGTGACGTAATACTCCGACTGATTCAAATACCTGACTGATTCAAATCTTTCACATGATGTTTGTGAAAGCAACAATATTGTCAACAACGAGAAACACCAATTATTGTAAATAATTTTTCTCAAACATCTTCATATCAATTAATATCGTACAGGCTTCATTAAAATATATGATGTGCAACTTTATTTTACAGCTAATTACATATTAAAAGATATTAATAGTTGTAAAGAGAAAATCTTAATGTAAATAAAAAATTACCGTTACTGAAATATTGTTAATATGCAAATTAGTATTTTCCCAGCAAATGTGAGCGTATGACGTGTATCTACAATATAATATTCCAACCATACGTCGCTTCTAACCTTATTATTCGTACTTTTGGATTTGTATAACATATAATAAACGTAATATGCACCAAATGCAAAATATATTTTTATACGTACGTTATTTGGAACACTTTTGGAACCTTTGCTAAATTATTTGTCTTAGTCGTAAAACATATATTTTACGTCGTATGCCCAAAGAGATTAAGAAAAGCAAATAATTATTCACTACTAAACATGTCAGTCTCACAAATATGAATAGTGTTTTATATTTAACTAATCATATATTCTCAGGTGATTGTACTTCTAAAAGTAAATTGTTCTAATATGAAACAACTTTTTATTTGCAATAAATAAATACAGGAATAAAACTGAATAATAACAGGGAAATCACACGTATTATGATACATATAAAATACATTTGAGCCTTTAAAAATATGTTTTTGTTTAATAATGTGGACAACATAACAGTCCTGCCTTATAAGCAAAACAAATATGAATATATTATTGTAATTTTTATATCTTTGTTCAAATTAATTCCTGTGATGTATATTTTTGTTGTACTGTAATTTATTTAAAACCAAATGAATATATTTTGATAATATTTATTATTATTTAAGTCTCCTTCTGGAACGACATATTTTGTATAACGACAATTGATAAGTTATATATTTTTACTGTAAATTTATTTAAACATGCGAAGATGAATCAAATCAATCAATAAATACTACAATAAAATAATGAAGTATTTATCAATTCTTGTAAAACTTACTGTCTGTGAACAAGAGTCTCTTGTGAGAGCAGAATAGGAAAGTGAATAAATGGGAGAGAGTGGGCAGAGGAGTGACACAGCCTGACAGAGAGACGGGTGAACAGATTGGGGAAGACTGGAATTAGAAAGCGAGACTTATAGGAAATAAATGTAATCGAAGGCAGATTATAACACGTTTGATCTTTGCAATATTAATACTATACAGAGAATGAATGTAGTAATTTGCCTACTGTTGACTCCCCTTCCAACCCCCTCCCCATCCCATCCCCTTCCCCACCCCTTCCCCACCCCTTCCAATACATTTCCCATACCCTTCCCCATGCCATTTCCCCACCCTTCCCATCCCATTCACCTACCCCACCTCTTCCCCACCCCTCCCCATCCCCTCCCCACCCCACTGTCCAATATTCTCCCCATCCCCTTCCCCAACCCCCTTCCCCACCCCACTGTCCAATATTCTCCCCATCCCCTTCCCCAACCCCCTTCCCCAACCCCCTTCCCCAACCCCTCTTCTCCTTGTCCCCACCAGTGCCGTAACTAGGGTCCAATTTCCAGGGGGAACTATATGGGGTACACCACTTTTTTAAGTGGAGCACGGTCAATACTTGAACATTTTGTATCCTTAAGCCTCAAATGGGGACCTATTTTTTCAAAATTCTGAATGGGGGGCACAGACCTCGGCAGGGGGCACGTGCTCCCCCCATAGTTACGCCACTGCCCTGGGTAAATAAATGAAATAAATAAAATAAATAAATAAACTATACACAAGGGTAAAAGTTGAATTCTTGTAAGAACCAGACACCATAGCATTGGCTATTTTATGCTGTGATCATGTGAAAACAAATATTGTTTAATTTAGTAAGGCACTATACCTAGTTATAAAGAGAAGGTACAACATTGGTAATGTTGGCAAAACTGCTTCTATGAGTATGCTTACTCTCTTTGAATCAAGATATACATTAAAGGGAAGGTACAACATTGGTAATGTTGGCAAACTGCTTCAATGAGTATGCTTACTCTCTTTGACTAAATATATACATTAAAGGGAAGGTACAACATTGGTAATGTTGGCAAAACTGCTTCTATGAGTATGCTTACTCTCTTTGACTAAATATATACATTAAAGGGAAGGTACAACATTGGTAATGTTGGCAAAACTGCTTCTATGAGTATGCTTACTCTCTTTGACTAAATATATACATTAAAGGGAAGGTACAACATTGGTAATGTTGGCAAAACTGCTTCTATGAGTATGCTTACTCTCTTTGACTAAATATATACATTAAAGGGAAGGTACAACATTGGTAATGTTGGCAAAACTGCTTCAATGAGTATGCTTAGTCTCTTTGACTAAATATATACATTAAAGGGAAGGTACAACATTGGTAATGTTGGCAAACTGCTTCAATGAGTATGCTTACTCTCTTTGACTAAATATATACATTAAAGGGAAGGTACAACATTGGTAATGTTGGCAAAACTGCTTCTATGAGGCAAACACATTCAGAACATTAATACCATCATCTGCTTTACAATAAGTAAGGTTTACATTAAATGTTGATTATTTAGTTATTACCAATCCCACACCTTACCTTTGAATCGTATTCATCGTCGATATTTACATGCAGTAGACCAGTTTGATTATTCGTTTATCAAAGTTCAAAATGCAAAACTTGCCTGCTATGAAATCCGTACTATCAACGACACTCCTCAAGGTAAACAAATGTGACGTGGTCTATACCTTGAGAGGTCAATGAGGGGAGGGGCATCAAGGGCAGATCCATAAATGAAATTGGAAGGGGGTTTAATCGTTTTTCCATTTTCATTTACCCCAACATTGAAGGACAATTTATACAGGCATACCGAGGGAGATAATGAGGTCGGGGTAATGGAAAACCTGAAGCTCCACCCCCTCCCCTTTGGCTACGCCACCGAACCTACTTGATGTAAAGTAGAAGATGGTTTCAAACATCCTGTAAAATATTTGGAATATTTCAAATTCATATTTAGAATATTTCAATTGGAATATTGGAATATTTCAATTGGAATATTGGAATATTGGAATATTTCAATTGGAATAAATACGAAAAATCATTTTTTTTCTCTCGTTTACTAAAGCATGGCTGCATTTACATATTTTGTATCATTGTATACTGGCTGAAATGATGTTTTCTGGCATTCCCTAAAAAACGTCTTGGATATATTGCACACCAATGGAATTCCCTGTTTTTTAGGATAAGGACAAGGCGTTCAGAAGAATCCCAAGGGGGAAATTCAGTTACAACTTCGCATAATTACGGAGAACGGAAATGGAAGGGACTTCCCTGAGAGGCCAACGAATGGAGCTGTCTGGTTGAGAAATCTCGGAATGCCACAGAATTCTCACCAGAAGACCATTTTATGCAAAATAAATGTTGGAAAAATCGATTCGAAGACGTGGGCGATAATTCAATTTAATTCAATTTTAGTATTCATCATGACCAGCATGAAAATCTTCCTCTCGTTCTGCACATATGCACAATATAATAAACATTAAATGCTTAAAATCTACCATAAAATTATTTCTAAAAACTAAAAAAAATATACAAGAAAAGCACAGAGCAGGACAAAAAATCTATATCTTAAAAACACTCAACAATAAATATGAAATCCTGTAAAAGAGACAAAGAGTGGCAATTCAGACATCCATGGGATGGGTTGGGGTGGAAAGGGTGGAAAGGGAGAAGGGAAGAAGGGTGAAGGGGCTGAAGACGGTGTCGGGCAGGGGAAGAATTGAGACAAAAGATGCATGATATGCTATAAGAATGTAAACAAATTATCTGGTAAAACATTTGTTAAAACAAGAAATTGTACTGGGTAAAAAGGAGAGGCGAGAGCAGTTCGTATTCGACTTTAGTTGCCGTATTCTGCCCGACCTATTAAAAACTAAAAATGTGTGAAATGGGTGTTGTATAGTTCAATGGTTTTGAATTTACTCAGTTTACTCATAGATTGATTTTATAGTGTTAACATTAACCACAATTATCTTACTGGCGGATTTAGTGACCCTGTTTAGTTTAGTTAAATTCCCAACCGTCAGACCGTTTAGCCAAGCAATACTACAGAACATAACAGATTGCATGACAAGTTGGGATTATTTCCCTGTTGTTTCACAATCAAAATAAACTACATGAAAGATGTCTGCTTGTATTGGAGATTTCATCATCAATTATGGTCATACATATATTGTAGTGACTGCAGGATATAAGTGTGACATGATATACCACAATATTATTTATTTTTATCAGTTTCCTGTAAGCAATTTTATCCAGAATACAAACAAAAATCGTAATCATATATAGGTTTCCGCTTTAATTTAGTTTGAAACTGAAGTGTAAGTGAATTTTTCCTTATTTAGTCTTTGCGTGCTCTCATTTATGTGAATATTCATTGGTTCTTTTTTTATGTCTTAAAGGGACAGTATCGTCACCATCAATATGGCATGGAATCGGAGTACTAGTTTTAGATTAACGCATTGACTGTAAATAATACCCACAATATAAGGTCATTATTATCGTTGCTGCTGCCATAAATGAGCCAGTAATTTTCAGTCACTGTGTTCATCTTAAATTAGGACACCGATTCCATGCCCTGTTGAAAGTCTACTCTGATCGTGACGATACTGTCCGTTTAATATGCCAATAGTCGTAGTCAGATGGTACGGACACTACAGACAAAATAATGAAAATGGTACAGGTAGGAACGGCCCCCTGTTGTCATCACCACCAAGGCAGAAGAAATACATAATCCCAGTCCTAATGTACCCGCTGCAGTAGTTGCATTCACCCCTCCCCACCCACTTCAACATTTCTGGGTACTTTGGACGCCTCAGTGCTGTTTGATTGATATGCTGAATCGCTTTATTGGTCCTCATGGTTGGTTACGTACTAACAATTTTATGAATTATTCAATACAGATACAGTAACAGCAAAGGTTAACATTAAATTCAAAATAAGAATGTTATAGTAGACCCCCCTTTTTTGCCGTATGCCCTTGGATCCGCCCCTGTATGAGTGCACCTAAAACAATTCAATTATCTCACCCCTCACAAAGAACAGTCTTTTAATTATTTCATCCAAACCATATTTAGAAATCAGTCAATGAACAAAATAGTTTCTGAAATTCCTCTTTTTTTAATTGACTGTCAAACAAAATGTATGTAACTTTCCCCGTTCGGTTTAGTGCTCGAATATAAACCCAAGTAAGGAAATAAGGAAATAAAAACCTTTAGTTCCTCAAAACAATTCATGTCAACCCAAACACTCGGACGCTACTGTTAAAAATAGATGTGTGGGCGTTTCCCCAGCTGCAGAAAGTTGTTTATAAATACTGAGCCATCTTGCAATACAGGCACAGTCGAGTTGAGACGGCGAAACCTAACACAGCTTTGAAGAGAGCTTTCCCAGCAAGAACGAACAGAAGCCAATTTTTAATTGTACGTTGGTTTTTCCCCCCGTCTGATTGCAGCTCTCTACAGACAGATCATCATGAACCGTATTCTGTTCTCAATGCTGTTCGTTTCAGCAGCTTTAATTAGCTATCTGCCATTTATAGCTGGATGTAGGTTTTCTTTTTTATTTCCCCCTTTTTTATTTGCTCTTTTAGCCAGAGTATATGCGTTATTTAATTAACCAGTGTATATGTGTTATTTAGCCACAGTATAAGCGTTATTCAGCCAGAGTATATGCGTTATTTAGCCACAGTATATGCGTTATTCAGCCAGAGTATATGCGTTATTTAGCCAGAGTATATGCGTTATTCAGCCAGAGTATATGCGTTATTTAGCCAGTGTATATGCGTTATTCAGCCAGAGTATATGCGTTATTTAGCCAGAGTATACGCGTTATTTAGCCAGTGTATAAGCGTTATTTATCCAGTGTATATGCGTTATTTAACCACATTATATGCGTTATTTAGCCACAGTATATATATTTTTTTTTAATTTCCAATTTAACTATACATTTAAAATGCCTTTGAACAAAATAGACTCACGCCTCGGGTATTATGTTCAAATTAGAAAATCACCGACATGGTGTTAGTTTTCCACGGAAATAAAAACTAGTGTGCGGTTTTAGTGTCATATTCTTGTTCACTGGCTCGTGGCTTCAACACACACAGGTATTATTTCATATAATAATTGCTGCTTTGAATTTCTCCTCATAGTGACAGTATTGACAAGTGAAGACATGTCATCGGATGGGTCCGTTATCGTGCCCAAGGGAGCAGAATATAAGCTGATATGCATTTCCAAATACATTCCAATAAACGCTTCGCTTAAATACCGTCATGAACTCTACGAATTCAAAACCGATGGCTCTATGGTTTCAGCGATATTATCAAACACCCTGGGGAATTATTCTTTCAAAAGTGTTGTACTTTTAAAACGGAAAGATTAAAAGAAACCCGGCAAACATACAGGATAGAGGCGGCCCAATATTATAGTGACTATATGTGAGAAATTGTAATGGTTTGAACCAAGATGAGCTGTGTTGAGTTTGAATTGGAATACAGAAGGTTGTGTTGAAGAGAAAATAGGACTGACCGAGCTGACTGAAATCTGAGAATGAGTGAGTTTTGTTGTAAAGATTAAACATGTATGTTATATGAACATTTTTTTATTTAATTTTACTTTATTTATGTATAGGTTATTTTTATTTTTATTAGTAGTAGTGTTTTTAATTTAAATTTTAAATTTTTAAATTTATTTATTTATTTTTATTTTTACGGGGTGGTTGGAACCCCTTTACCAATACATTACCATTCCCTGCAGAAATTCATTTTAGAAATGTATTACTAATTTTACCAAAATAAAACCACCTGAGACAGAAGTTTGATACCATCATACATTTTTTACCAAGAAAGTTGTGTGATCATTTATGTGATCATTTCTTTCAAGCTTACCAATGTCGCATCGTGACTTTCACGCCATTACACCACACTTTAGCTAAATATTCAAATCATCAAATTATGAGAACAAAAGTATAATTGTTTGATATGTTATCCAGTACAGTTAATTAATGCTCTCTGTTTTGAGTAAATAAAGTATTAACTGTTGAAAAAAGGTTTCGATCATTTCTTTAGAAATTATAACTGTACAATTAAGTTTTTGGTTAGAAATTGGCAAAGTAAAACTTTTTTTTCAATTTTCTAATAAACTTAACGACCAATTGAACTGACATTTTCACACGATAATGTGAGTTTATAATGATTAATCCTCATCAATGCATGCAGATATTGACCGTGTTACTGAAGGGGTGATGGGGCTTTTATTTATACTAACAACTTTTTTGATTTTATTAACAACGTGTATAATAACGGTATACAAATTATAAACGTATAACAGCTTCCACCAAAGTCTTGACGGAAACGACTGGACTGGGTAGCACACAGGAATCTCAGACGGTCACGGAGCTTCGGGAGTTAGAGATGAGTAAATTAAGGTTGGAGATCGATGTCTTGACACTGAAGAAGAAACTCTTGCCCCTCCAGATCGGACGTCAGAGGCGATTGCGTACTCTGAGCAGACAATCGCCATCGGTAGAAGAAGAATCTGGGTCTGAATCTGGAATCTGAGTCCAGTAAATAACATGCCTCATATGTTGTGCTTCTTTAATTAGTGACGTCACTAAATTAATAGAGCCAAACTAATGACGTCATGGCTGGCTCAACCATTTCAGTCGATTTAAGAGCAAACAGCTTTTATTCAAAGTGCATTTGAATCTGTTAACGATATTGATTCTAAACAAAACCACCGAACCATTTAGTAAGTGTTGCATCATAGAACAACACCAAAATAATAGATTGTGTAGAATATGGGAACGTGACGTCATACTCCGACTGATTCAAATTCCCGACTGATTCAAATCTTTCACATGATCTTTGTGAAAGCAAAAATACTGTCAACAACGAGAAACACCAATTATTGTACATAATTTTTCTCAAACATCTTCATATCAATTAATATCGTACAAGTTTCATTACAATATATGCTGCGCAACTATATTTTATCGTTACTGAAATATTGTTAATATGCAAATTAGTATTTTCCCAGCATTAAAGGGAAGGTACAACATTGGTAATGTTGGCAAAACTGCTTCTATGAGACAAACACATTCAGAACATTAATACCATCATCTGCTTTACAATAAGTA
>CM055833.1:7417469-7447312 GCA_029582265.1 Zoroaster sp. YZ-2022 | reverse complement strand
GATTGTACTTCTAAAAGTAAATTATTCTAATATGAAACAACTTTTTATTTGCAATAAATAAATACAGGAATAAAACTGAATAATAACACGTATTATGATAAATATAAAATACATTTGAGCCTTTAAAATATATTTGTTTGTTTATTAATGTGGACAACATAACAGTCCTGCCTTATAAGCAAAACAAATATGAATATATTATTGTAATTTTTATATCTTTGTTCAAATTAATTCCTGTGATGTATATTTTTGTTGTACTGTAATTGATTTAAAAACCAAATGAATATATTTTGATAATATTTATTATTATTTAAGTCTCCTTCTGGAACGACATATTTTGTATAACGTGACAATTCATAAATTGTATATTTTACTGCAAATTTATTTAAACAGCTGAAGCATATCAAATCAATCAATAAATACAACAATAAAATAATGAAGTATTTCTCAATTCTTATAAAACCTGTCTGTGAACAAGAGTCTCTGGTGAGAGCAGAATAGGAAAGTGAATAAATGGGAGAGAGAGGCAGAGGTGACACAGCCTGACAGAGAGAGACAGGTAGTTGGGGAAGACTGGAATCAGAAAGCGAGACTTATAGGAAATAAATGTAATCGAAGGCAGATTATAACACGTTTGATCTTTGGAATATTAATACCTTCAGAGAATGAATGTAGTAATTTGCCTACTGTTGACTACCCTCCCCACGAATTAACACCCCTACCCATACATTGCCCATACCCTTCCCCATGGCATTTCCCCACCCCTCACCACCCCACCTCTTTCCCACCCCTTTCACGTCCTCCCTCCCCTTCCGCACCCATCCCCCTTCCGCACCCATCCCCCTTCCGCACCCATCCCATCCCACTGTCCAATCTTCTGCCCACCCATTCCCCAACCCCTTTACAACCCCTACGCCTCCCCTCCCCTCCCTGTCCCCACCAGTGTCGTAACTAGGGTCCAATTTTCAGGGGGGACTAGGGGGTGCACCATTTTTTCTAGGGGGCACGATCAATACTTGAACATTTTGTGTCCTGTAGCCTCAAATGGGAACCCTATTTTCAAAATTATGAATGGGCGGGGCACAGACCTTCAACAGGGCGTGATCCCGTTCCCCCATAGTTACACCACTGGGCACCAGCGAAGTTTCTTCGAATGCAGGAGCCAGATATTGACCCGAAAGGCCATAAGCAATAAGTTCAATCCATCACTGAAAAGTGCGATAAGCCTGATGTGATTACGCATCAAGGGGCGTATGTATATCCTTCAATAATTTACGAGGAGTACGACCAATACAATCCCCTAATATTTTCCCGCTTTTTTCTGCCATATTATTTGCACCAATTCCCTGCAACCCTTAAAATTGATACATTTCAGAGCATCCATAACCTAAAAGCTTCCTGTGCTCTTAGGGCTGGGCAGGCCCCGGACCCGGCACCGTATACTAGTGGCTTCGCACTGCATGTGCAGGTTATTCATTTACCGAACCTTTAAATAAATCAACTGATATTCATTCTTTTAAACTGGATTACAATGTTTTTGATTAAATCTTTGAATCTATGTAAATTACATATATTTACTCATTCTATAATTCAATGGTGCATTCCTAAACTAGTCGTCCATCCACTGTAAAAATGGTGTTTAGAATTGAAACAAATTTCTAAACACTTTTTCACTTATTTAGATTTTGCGTGCTCTCATTTATGTGAATATTCATTGGTTTTTTATGTCAGACCGTTTAGCCAAGCAATACTATATACAGAACATAACAGATTACGCCAGCTTGGATTAATATTTCCCTGTTGTTTCACAATCAAAAATAAACTACATGAAAGATGTCTGCTTGTATCGGAGATTTCATTAGTTGGTTAAACAATTCAACGTATATTGTAGTGACTGGAGCATATGAGTGATATTCCACAATATTATTTATTTCAGTTTCTTTAATTTATAGAAATGTACGTTTTCCTGTAAAGTCATTTTATCCAGAATACAAACAAATCATCGTAATCCTATAGGTTTCCGCTTTAATTTAGTTTGAAACTGAAGTGTAAGTGAATTTTCCTTATTTAGTATTTGCGTGCTCTCATTTATGTGAATATTCATTGGTTTTTATGTCTTAAAGGGACAATATCGTCACCATCAATATGGCATGGAATCGGAGTGTTAGTTTTAGATTAACTCAGTGACTGTAAATAATACCCACAATATAAGGTCATTATTACCGTTGCTGCTGTATAAATGAGCCAGTGTCCATGTTACATTAGGACACCGATTCCATGCCCTGTTGAAAGTCTGCTCTGATCGTGACGATACTATCCGTTTAATATGCCAATAGTCGTAGCCAGATGGTACAGACAAAATCATGAAAATGGTACAGGGAGGAACGGCCCCCTGTTGTCATCACCAAGGCAGAAATACATAATCCCAGTCCTAATGTACCCACTGCAGTAGTTGCATCCACCCCTCCCCACCCCCCTTCAACATTTCTGGGTACATTGGACGCCTCAGTGCTGTTCGATTGATATGCTGAATTGCTTTATTAGTCCTCATGGTTGGTTACCTACTAACAATTTTATGAATTATTCAATACAGATACAAAAAAGGTAAAGGTTAACATTAAATTAAAAAAAAAACAATATTATAGTAGACCCCCCTTTTTGCCGTATGCCCTTGGATCCGCCCCTGTATAAGTGCACCTAAAACAATTCAATTATCTCACCCATCACAAAGAACAGTCATCCAAACCATATTTAGCAATCAGTCAATGAACAAAATAGTTTCTGAAATTCCTCTTTTTTGGCTGTCAAACAAAATGTATGTAACTTTCCCTTTCGGTTTTGTGCTTGAATATAAACCCTAGTAAGGAAATAAGGAAATAAAAACCTTTATTCCTCAAAACAATTCATGTGAACAGAAACACTTTTAATTATTCATTTGGCCGCTACTGTTAAAAATAGATCTGTGGGGGTTTCCCCAGCTGCAGAAAGTTGTTTATAAATACCGAGCCATCTTGCAATACAGGCACAATCGAGTTGAGACGGCGAAACCGAACACAGCTTTGAAGAGAGCTTTCCCAGCAAGAACGAACAGAAGCTAATTTAATTGTACATTGGTTTTTCCCACCGTCTGATTGCAGCTCTCTACATACAGATCATCATGAACCGTATTCTGTTCTCACGTTGTTCGTTTGGCAGCTTTAATTAGCTATCTGCCACTTATAGCTGGAGGTAGGTTTTCTTTTTATTTCACCTTTTTGTTTCTCTTTTAGCCACAGTATATGCGGTTATTTTAGCCAGAGTATATGCGTTATTTAGCCAGAGTATATGCGTTATTTAGCCAGAGTATATGCGTTATTTAGCCAGAGTATATGCGTTATTTAGCCAGAGTATGCGTTATTTAGCCACAGTATATGTTTTTTTTTAATTTGCCAATTCAACTATACATTTCTTCAAAAGACATTCTTCAATTCTTTTAAGGCATTAGAGGGAATAAAATGGTGAACGATTGTTACGGTATTCAATGCCTTTGAACAAAATAGACTCACGCCTCAGGTATTATGTTCAAATTAGAAAATCACCGACATGGTGTTAGTTTTCCATGGAAATAAAAACTAGTGTGTGGTTTTAGTGTCATATTCTCGTTCACTGGCTCGTGGCTTCAACACACACATGTATTATTTCATATAATAATTGCTGCTTTGAATTTCTCCTTATAGTGACAGTATTGACAAGTGAAGACATGTCTTCGGATGGGTCCGTTATCGTGCCCAAGGGAGCAGAATATAAGCTGAGATGCTTTTCCAAATACATTCCAATAAACGCTTCGCTTGAATACCGTCATGGACTCTACGAATTCAAAACCGATGGCTCTATAGTTTCAGCGACAGCATCGTCGTCCTACATCACGACCAACAACAAGTCGTTGGCCAACAACCAGGCCAAATTATCCCTGACCACCATGTTCGTCATGAATGCAGAGCAAGCCGGGAGCCAGAATTACTCGTGTTCGGTGGTACCCGCTCAGGCACAGCGGTCGAAAGTATTGGTAGTTCGAGTTTGCGCGGGTAAGTTACGTTCTAAAATACTCGTTTAAATCGTGGAGAAATGGCATTGGCCTATACGTCTCTCCTTGTGGTATAAGAGAGGCGGTTGGGTAGGGGAGATTGGGAGTGTGGGTGCACACCTATTAGTATTACCCTAAACATTCTTGTGAGATTATTGTTTTGGGGGAGGACCAAGTTGAGAATGGGGTGTAACGATCTACCTTCATGAAAATTTAAATATTGAATATTACACGAATTTGGTAACTACGGTACATGCATGTGCAATGTAATATTAATCAAAAATATTTTCGTTTTCTTCCCAAACAGAACCGGATATTCAGTTTGTTGACGGTGATCACAATGGCGACCTGGATGTCTCTAGCCCCCGCTCAATCGTCCTCAAAGCTGAGGAAAAGTGTGGATTCTCTGGCGAGATGACCTACCTTTTGAACGGCGTACGGGTACCCTGGGCACTCGACCCGGAGGCAGCTTCATCTCAAGCTATTGAGAGAGACAATTTTGCCCTGGAGATCAGTAGTACAGCGTGTCAGAGCCCTGATGATCGTGAATGCAACGTCACAGCCGTGTTTAAATACTCATCGGAGGGTCGAATTAGAACCACCACCAAGGACAAAGAATTCAGTGGTAAGATAACTTTGGATTCTGTTAGTTTGGTAAAATTGGGGTAGCGGCATTCCGCTGAATACATGAACGAGGCCAGTCCGTTTTCCTTCCAGCTTCGATTTAGTCACATGGATCTTGTTCTCCGTTCTCTATGTAACATTCTGATTCTATAGTCTCTGAAGCCATCAATAGTCAATCTGGTTACATGGATTTGTTAGGAAGTTCGAAAACAAGATTGCAATCAGAGTCAAAAGATATTTGTTCACATTTTCTTGAAATCTATCACACAGACTGCTGTATTGCAAGGGGGCCAGACCCAACCGAAGGAGGAAAGGAAATCATCGACGGTAAGTTACACTAAATTCAGTTCTCTTTTACAGTGTGCATTTATATAAAAACATCTGTTAAGGTTCCTGGTCTATGAACTTTTTACATACTCCTATTTGGTACATACTGCAGAGTGTTGAGAATTTGGTTATAGACAATTTTGAAGAAAATAAACATTGAAAAGACGATATAGGTTAGGCATATAACACTAATCCATCCCACATTGACAGACAGTTTTATATAGGAATAACTAACCTTACGAGCAGGGGCCATTTTCATAGAGCTGCTTAGCAGATAAAATTGCTTACCAGAAAAATTAGCTTAGCAGATTTCTTTGGTTAACGGCCAAACTTTCATACAGAATGTATGCATTTTGGCTGGTAGTCTGTTTTATATTGCTTAGCAAAAATATTTGCTTATCAAAATTCTCTACTTAACAGCTGTATGATATTGGCCCCCAGATGTTTAGGCCCAATTGCTGTGTATAACATATGATGCTCGATATGCGGCAGAGTGCACCCGTCCCATTGTGTCTTCATTGTGTTCCATGAATCTTAGGAATTCTTTAGATGATTTCGGGGGGTGGGGTGGGGAGAAGTCCGTTAACAATAGAACAACAGTGTGTTAGTGTATAGGGACATTGGGGGGTGGCACACTGCCGCATATCGAGCATGGTATAGTGTATAAACGAACTCGCTCATAAAAAAACGAAATCGCGCTACATGTGTATGAGTGGAAAACAAAGGCTGACGTCACTATGGCGATGATATAAGCGAGGGATAGAAAGGTTGTATAGTTATTAAATTGCTGGTATGGTAGTGCGACCTTGACGGTCTGGCTGTGAGATTGAACTTCTGGAACTGAGAAACTAATAGTAAGTTTAGTAAGTTCTTTGACAATAGGCTCTTATATACACTGACTAAAAACTCGTCAAATGGGGAGTGCAACATTTCGAATACCCTGTGATTATTAAAGCAAACTCTGGTAAATGAGGACACCATCAAATTAATGGATTAGAAACGTAACACGAAGTATCATTGATTGATATTTCTGTTATTTTAAATTTGGAAAGTTAAGCCATATACAGCATTAATTACCAGAACACTTACTTTGTGTTAACTTGGTGATATTATCAAACACCCTGGGGAATTATTCTTTCAAAAGTGTTGTACTTTTAAAACGGAAAGATTCAAAGAAACCTGGCAAACATACAGAATAGAGGCGGCCCAATATTATAGTGACTATATGTGAGAAATTGTAATGGTTTGAACCAAGATGAGCTGTGTTGAGTTTGAATTGGAATACAGAAGGTTGTGTTGAAGAGAAAATAGAACTGACCGAGCTGACTGAAATCGAAGAGTGAGAATGAGTGAGTTTTGTTGTAAAGATTAAACATGTATGTTATATGAAGAAAAAAATTATTTAATTTTATTTTATTTATGTATATATATATATTTTTTTATTAGAAGTAGTATTTTCAATTTTAATTTTAAATTTTTAAATTTATTAATTTATTTTTATTTTGCGGGGGGTGGGGTGGGTTGGAACCCTTTACCAAATACATATTCCTGAAGAAATTCATTTTAGAAATGTTATTACTAATTTTACCAAAATAAAACCACCTGAGACAGAAGTTTGATACCATCATACACTTTTTACCAAGAAAGTTGTGTGATCATTTATGTGATCATTTCTTTCGAGCTTACCAATATTGCATATTGACTTTAACGCCATTACACACTTTTGCTAAATATTCAAATCATCAAATTATGAGAAAAAAAGTATAATTGTTTGATATGTTATCCAGTACAGTTAATTAATGCTCTCTATTTTTTAGTAAATAAAGTATTAACTGTTGAAAAAAGGTTTCGATCATTTCTTTAGAAATTATAACTGTACAATTCAGTTTTTGGTTAGAAATTGACCAAGTAATTTTTTTTTGCAATTTTCTAATAAACTTAACGACCAATTGAACTGAAATTTTCACAGGATAATGTGAGTTTATAATTATTAATCCTCAACAATGCATGCAGATATTGACCGTGTTACTGAAGGGGTGATGGGGCTTTTATTTATACTAACAACTTTTAAATTTTATTAACAACGTGTATAATAACGGTATACAAATTATAAACGTATAACAGCTTCCACCAAAGTCTTGACGGAAATGACCGGACCGGGTAGCACACAGGAATCGCAGACGGTCACGGAGCTTCGGGAGTTAGAGATGAGTAAATTAAGGCTGGAGATCGATGTCTTGACACTGAAGAAGAAACTCTTGCCCCTGCAGATCAGACGTCATAAGCGATTGCGTACTCTGAGCAGACAATCGCCATCGGTAGAAGAAGAATCTGGGTCTGATAGAGTCCAGTAAATAACATGCCTCATATGTTGTGCTTCTTTAATTAGTGACGTTACTAAATTAATAGAGCCAAACTAATGACGTCATGGCTGGCTCAACCATTTGAGTCGATTTAAATATTTAAAAAGAGCAAACAGCTTTTATTCAAAGTGCATTTGTATCTGTTAATGATATTGATTCTGAACAAAACCACCGAACCATTTAGTAAGTGTTGCATCATAGAACAACACCAAAATAATAGATTGTGTAGAATATGGGAACGTGACGTCATACTCCGACTGATTCAAATACCTGACTGATTCAAATTTTTCACATGATCTTTGTGAAAGCCAAAATATTGTCAACAACGAGAAACACCAATTATTGTAAATAATTTTTCTCAAACATCTTCATATCAATTAATATCGTACAGGCTTCATTAAAATATATGATGTGCAACTTTATTTTACAGCTAATTACATGTTAAAAGATATTAATAGTTGTAAAGAGAAAATCTTAATGTAAATAAAAAATGACCGTTACTGAAATATTGTTAATATGCAAATTAGTATTTTCCCAGCAAATGTGAGCGTATGACGTGTATCTACAATATAATATTCCAACCATACGTCGCTTCTAACCTTATTATTCGTACTTTTGGATTTGTATAACATAATAAACGTAGTATGCACCAAATGCAAAATATATTTTTATACGTATGTTATTTGGAACACTTTTGGAAACTTTGCTAAATTATTTGTCTTAGTCGTAAAACATATATTTTACATCGTATGCCCAAAGAGATTAAGAAAAGCAAATAATTATTCACTGCTAAACATGTCAGTCTCACAAATATGGATAGTGTTTTATATTTAACTAATCATATATTCTCAGGTGATTGTACTTCTAAAAGTAAATTATTCTAATATGAAACAACTTTTTATTTGCAATAAATAAATACAGGAATAAAACTGAATAATAACAGGGAAATCACACGTATTATGATACATATAAAATACATTTGAGCCTTTAAAAATATGTTTTTGTTTAATAATGTGGACAACATAACAGTCCTGCCTTATAAGCAAAACAAATATGAATATATTATTGTAATTTTTATATCTTTGTTCAAATTAATTCCTGTGATGTATATTTTTGTTGTACTGTAATTTATTTAAAACCAAATGAATATATTTTGATAATATTTATTATTATTTAAGTCTCCTTCTGGAACGACATATTTTGTATAACGTGACAATTGATAAGTTATATATTTTTACTGTAAATTTATTTAAACATGCGAAGATGAATCAAATCAATCAATAAATACTACAATAAAATAATGAAGTATTTCTCAATTCTTGTAAAACTTACTGTCTGTGAACAAGAGTCTCTTGTGAGAGCAGAATAGGAAAGTGAATAAATGGGAGAGAGTGGGCAGAGGAGTGACACAGCCTGACAGAGAGACGGGTAAACAGATTGGGGAAGACTGGAATCAGAAAGCGAGACTTATAGGAAATAAATGTAATCGAAGGCAGATTATAACACGTTTGATCTTTGCAATATTAATACTATACAGAGAATGAATGTAGTTATTTGCCTACTGTTGACTCCCCTTCCCACCCCCTCCCCATGCCATCCCCTTCCCCACCCCTTCCCCACCCCTTCCCCACCCCTTCCCCACCCCTTCCAATACATTTCCCATACCCTTCCCCATGCCATTTCCCCACCCTTCCCATCCCCTTCACCTACCCCACCTCTTCCCCACCCCTCCCCACCCCACTGTCCAATCTTCTCCCTATCCCCTTCCCCAACCCACTTCCCCAACCCCTCTTCTCCTTGTCCCCACCAGTGCCGTAACTAGGGTCCAATTTCCAGGGAGAACTATGGGGTACACCACTTTTTTTAGTGGAGCACGGTCAATACTTGAACATTTTGTATCCTTAAGCCTCAAATGGGGACCTATTTTGTCAAAATTCTGAATGGGAGGCACATGGGGAGCACAGACCTCGGCAGGGGGCACGTGCTCCCCCCATAGTTACGCCACTGCCCTGGGTAAATAAATGAAATAAATAAAATAAGTAAATAAACTATACACAAGGGTAAAAGTTGAATTCTTGTAAGTACCAGACACCATAGCATTGGCTATTTTATGCTGTGATCATGTGAAAACAAATATTGTTTAATTTAGTAAGGCACTATACCTAGTTATAAAGATCAAGAAGGTACAGCATTGGTAATGTTGGCAAAACTGCTTCTATGAGTATGCTTACTCTCTTTGACTAAATATATATATTGAAAGGAAGGTACAACATTGGTAATGTTGGCAAAACTGCTTCAATGAGTATGCTTACTCTCTTTGACTAAATATATACATTAAAGGGAAGGTACAACATTGGTAATGTTGGCAAAACTGCTTCTATGAGTATGCTTACTCTCTTTGACTAAATATATACATTGAAAGGAAGGTACAACATTGGTAATGTTGGCAAAACTGCTTCAATGAGTATGCTTACTCTCTTTGACTAAATATATACATTAAAGGGAAGGTACAACATTGGTAATGTTGGCAAACTGCTTCAATGAGTATGCTTACTCTCTTTGACTAAATATATACATTAAAGGGAAGGTACAACATTGGTAATGTTGGTAAAACTGCTTCAATGAGTATGCTTACGCTCTTTGACTAAATATATACATTAAAGGGAAGGTACAACATTGGTAATGTTGGCAAAACTGCTTCTATGAGTATGCTTACTCTCTTTGACTAAATATATACATTAAAGGGAAGGTACAACATTAGTAATGTTGGCAAAACTGCTTCTATGAGTATGCTTACTCTCTTTGACTAAATATATACATTAAAGGGAAGGTACAACATTGGTAATGTTGGCAAAACTGCTTCTATGAGTATGCTTACTCTCTTTGACTAAATATATACATTAAAGGGAAGGTACAACATTGGTAATGTTGGCAAAACTGCTTCTATGAGTATGCTTACTCTCTTTGACTAAATATATACATTAAAGGGAAGGTACAACATTGGTAATGTTGGCAAAACTGCTTCTATATGAGTATGCTTACTCTCTTTGACTAAATATATACATTGAAGGGAAGGTACAACATTGGTAATGTTGGCCAAACTGCTTCAATGAGTATGCTTACTCTCTTTGACTAAATATATACATTGAAGGGAAGGTACAACATTGGTAATGTTGGCAAACTGCTTCAATGAGTATGCTTACTCTCTTTGACTAAATATATACATTAAAGGGAAGGTACAACATTGGTAATGTTGGCAAAACTGCTTCTATGAGTGTGCTTACTCTCTTTGACTAAATATATACATTAAAGGGAAGGTACAACATTGGTAATGTTGGCAAAACTGCTTCTATGAGGCAAACACATTCAGAACATTAATACCATCATCTGCTTTACAATAAGTAAGGTTTACATTAAATGTTGATTATTTAGTTATTTTTAAATTACCAATCTCATACCTTACCTTTGAATCGTATTCATCGTCGATGTTTACATGCAGTAGACCAGTTTGATTATTCGTTTATCAAAGTTCAAAATGCAAAACTTGCCTGCTATGAAATCCCATTAGTCGGACAGATACGATAAAAAGTGTCATTAAGTATTGTGCACAGTTTGCCTACCATTGGCATATGTACTGAAAGAAGCAGTGAAGCGATAACAGATTAACCAATCAGGCTACACTCCACCACCAACACCAACATAATTATGAATATGGATGAAGTGAACTGTATGAGCCAGAAAGCCCCCTGTTGTTTAAGCCTATTAGTAAACCAAGATATAAACAAAGGTGATAATTAGCTCTACCAGACTGATACTGGGATCAAGAAGTTTGACCTTGGCGGAATTACAGTGTTGTACCATGATACAATGACTTAGGAAATCCAGCAATTAGGATAGGCCCAATGGTGAACCTTAAGTCATGACGGAAAAAACCGTAATGGTGTACCATATAATGTCGTTGTTTGAGTTGGGGATATGCCATAAAATACAAGACAAGACCACGAACGGTCAGATGGAAATACAAAAACAACAAAACACTAATCATGAATAAACTGCAAATTTTACGAGTCATGGTACTATGATAACAATTAACAAAGATAATACACATAAGTAGTTTACATAGAACAATTTTATAGGTACATTTTAATTTTATATTTAAATGCATTAAGTGTAGACGAGTTTCTAATATCACTGGGAAGCTTGTTCAGTTGATTGCACCAGTATATCGAATTGTGTGTTGAAATATTTGTGTCCTGTGTTTTGGAAGATGAATATGTTTTGGTTGAAGTTCTGGTGTTGTAGTTATGAATGTTGTAACTAAATTTGAAGAGCTCTTGCCAATTGAATTGAGAATTAATTTTTTGACCCAAGAGTAGTCAAATCAATTATTCCTGAGATAATAATAAACTATCGGACAATATTGGAGAATACTATAATGTTTATTAATATGTGGATATATAATTATATATTCACAAATGAATATTATTCAATAATAATATTCTATTCTGGACTTGGACTATTAGGCCAAAAAAAGTCTCTGGTCTCCGCGCGCGTCGCCTCAGACCCAGGTGTCGGCATTTTTTATTTATTTATTTTATTTATTTTGATATGAAACGATGTCCAATTGCAGCCAAAATTGTTGGATCGATTGGAATTCTGCTGTGCTGTGCTTTAAACGACTTTTTCCCACACAGGAGTATGAACGTTTTCCCAATTTGTGAGGCCTCTCTTAGCCACCATACATTGTATATGTGAAATTTGTTCCCCGCGTACACAATGTAAAAAAAAAAAAAAAAAATTATTGTTAAGAAATAATATAATATCCTTGATGAAATGTTGTCACCCTGATCCTTACGCAATGGTAGTTTTAAAATCTTTAAGGACAAATGTCACCTTTTGTATTCAGATATTTT
Organism: Zoroaster sp. YZ-2022; assembly: GCA_029582265.1. Taxonomy (NCBI): domain Eukaryota; kingdom Metazoa; phylum Echinodermata; class Asteroidea; order Forcipulatida; family Zoroasteridae; genus Zoroaster; species Zoroaster sp. YZ-2022. Next base: position 7,435,022 of record CM055833.1, on the reverse strand, counting down.
GGAGATATGACAGCCCAGACAATTTGGTTCAAGTTATGCTGTTATAGTAAAGCCTTTCTAATTATTTACAGCTATCTCAATGTCTTTAACAATTTAATCATACTAATGACCACGGTCCCCCTCACAAACCTCATGCCCCACCCTCACCCCGACCTAAGCCCCTGCCCCCATTAACAAATCTTTGTACAGTAAACCGATGCACACAGACATGTATTTCTGGAGCCCAGTTTAACCCCTTCCCCACCCTGAATCTGTGCTTTCACCCTTCCAATGTCAGCAATTTCCCTTATTTACTATAAATACGAAAGTATTGATCGGGTGCCTTCTTACACATAGAAACAAAACATGCTATATATTTAGCTTGTTGCTAAAATCGTATTATTAAAGCATTATTAAGCTGCCCCAGTTGTACTGATGTCAAATTAAAAAAACGGGTTTCATAAGCATCCAGCAGTGAGCCATGGCTCCGCCTTTCTATTTTATGTATAAGAGAGCGAGTCTGAATATAAGAGTGCGAGATTTACAATGGTTTTATTCTCGCTATGATAAGACTGATTTTTTTTGTTTTAAGTATAAGAGAGCGAGTCTGAATATAAGGGTGCGAGATTTACAATGGTTTTATTCTCGCTATGATAAGACTGATTTTTTTTGTTTTAAGTATAAGAGAGCGAGTCTGAATATAAGAGTGCGAGATTTACAATGCCTTTATTTGAACAATATCTGCCGTTCACGTGGTAACAAATAAGATTATGAACAAACTTCCCGAGACTTTTTTTTTCTTTGTTTTTCTTTGAACGTCGGTTACGGTTAACCGTAACCGCAAAACATACGGTTACACGGATAATTTTAAAACCGCAAACTTGCAGGCTTATCACCCATCCTATCAACCCTCACCAAGTGACCGTCACATGAGTCAGCCAGTCAGCAGTTCCAGAGTGTCGGAAAACTATCAACCTCATCTGTCCGGAGCCAGACAGCCCGAGGGAAGAAACAGGGCTCACTAAATAATCAGTTCTTAGACAAGGCAGTTGCCAACTGTTTCTACGTTAGTGTTTGGTTTGGCAATAAAGAAATCCCATGTTTGCTAGATACGGGGTCAATGGTAACTACGGTCAGTGAGTCTTTCTACAATCAACACTTGAAGGGGAGTGAGTTCCAACTGAAGACGATTCCCGAACATTTTGAACTTCAATCAGCAAACGGAGGCAACATTCCTTACATGGGTTGTTTTGAAACAGATGTCATGACAATGGGTATCCGCATCCCATCACGCCTGGTACTCGTCTTGAAGGAGGTAACCAACAGTAGTCCAACACGGACATCCCAAGCCTGTATTCTTGGTTTGAACATCCTGGCAGAGTGCTGGAGTAACTTAGTAGCTGATCATGGTCAGAAATATCTACAACAGATAACAACAGATAACAACAGATGATCAGGGTACCTCATGGGAACGAACAATGAGGTTGGTAGAGAAGCGTGTACATTTTGCAGACATGGACGGTCCAATCAGTCGAGCATATCTTCCAAGAGGGCGTACTATTGTGATTCCAGCCAAACAGACAGTTGTACTTCAAGCGTCTGGCCGACCAGGTCCGGCCAATATGAATTATCAAGCTGTCCTTGAACCCCTTGTACCCTCTTCGTTACCAGATACCATCCAAATTGGTCTGTGCTTTGTGAAGGTAGTAGGCGGTAGGTTTTCACTGGCTGTCACAAATGAGAGTGCATTTGACCTTACGCTGTCTGGTCACACATGCATTGGAACGCTTCACCATGCAGAACCTATAGAATCAGTGTGTTCCTCCTGCACCCCTGGTAGTGGGCCGGCATCATGTTCTTCTATAACAGCTGCTGCCCTAATCAACCCGCTAAAGATTTATGACTTTGAGATAGGGAGCCATCTTCCGATGCAGCAACAAAAGCAGTTTGGAGAATTTCTCAGGAAGCATGACAGTGTTTTCTCAAAGCACGATAGAGACATTGGCTACACTGACACCGTGAGACACACTATCCACACGGGTGATGCACAACCCATTAGACAGAGATATCGTTCCCTACCGCCCTCACAATACCAGGAGGTTCGTAAGCATATACAGGAATTGCTGGAAGCAGGTGTAGTCAAAGAAAGCACGAGCCCTTGGGCGTCTCCGATTGTGGTCGTCCGAAAGAAAGACAACTCTATCCGCCTGTGTGTGGACTACAGGAAGCTAAATTCGGTTACAACCAAGAACTATTTCCCCCTGCCACGGATAGACGAATCCCTGCAGGCACTTGGTGAAGCAAAGTTCTTCATTGTTCTCGACTTAACATCTGGATACCACCAGGTGGCCATGGGAGAGGCTGATAGGGAAAAGACAGCTTTTGTAACCCCATTTGGCCTGTGGGAATATACCAGGATGCCCTTTGGCCTCTGCAACAGCCCTGCCACCTTCCAAAGGCTGATGCAACGTTGTCTTGGGGATCAAGCCCTCCTGAGCCTCCTCATCTACCTCGACGATATTATCGTGTTTTCTGCGTCCTTTGAGGAACACTTAGAACGACTGGAGTTGGTGTTTACTCGGCTGCAGCAACACGGCCTGAAGGTCAAACCAGCAAAATGCTCGTTCTTCCAGACAGAAGTGAGGTACTTGGGTCATTTAGTCGTGGCGGGTGAGGGAATTAAACCAGATCCAGAAAAGATAGCGGTTGTACAAGACTGGCCCCAGCCGAACACAGTAACAGAGTTGCGGTCCTTCCTAGGGTTCACAGGTTTTTTTAGAAAGTTCATTCGGCAGTACTCCAGTATTGCCTCCCCATTATTCACCTACCTTAGGGGATCATCAGGTAAAGCGAACACAAAGAACAAATCCTGTCAGAAGATTGATCTAGATGAGACAGCTGTATTGGCGTTCTCAACCCTCAAGGAGAGACTCACAGAGGAACCGGTGCTACAGTTTGCTGACTTTGACCGCCCATTTATCGTGGAGACAGACGCAAGTTTGTCCGGTTTGGGAGCGGTACTTTCCCAACGGCGGGAGGATGGATCAAAGGCAGTCATCGCGTATAATAATAATAATAATAATAATGTATAGATTTATATAGCGCACGTATCCACCAACTAAGTGGCGCTCAAGGCGCATTATATTATTATCCCTGCTCATAAGGCTCATAAGGCTCATAAATCATTCCTGAAACCATCTCAGCTCCCTGGGGAGTATACAGCTCAATTGCTGCCATTTCTAGCGCATATAGAGCAAACCATCTCTGCCTTCACAGGTACCCATTTAACCCCTGGGTGGAGAGAAGCAATTATGGTTAAGTGTCTTGCTCAAGGACACAGGTGTCACGGCCGGGGCTCGAACCCACACTCTGCTGCTGGCAACACCAGAACTTGAGTTCAGTGCGCTAGACCGCACGACAATCCACTTTACGTGCATTATACAACACACGGGACCTACGGCTTTACGTCCCATCCGAAGGACGAAGCAATTATGGTTAAGTACCTTGCTCAAGGACACAAGTGTCACGACCGGGGCTCGAACCCACACCCTGCTGCATCTAGAGCCCTGCGGCCTGCTGAACGAAATGACAGAAATTATTCCGCCTTCAAGTTGGAACTGCTTGCTGTTCGATGGGCCGTTTGCCAGTCCTTCAGAGATTACCTAATGGGTACACAGTGTACTATCTACACAGACCACAACCCACTGAAGTACTTGGACACGGCTAATCTGAGTGCCGCTGAATTGAGATGGGTGCAACAGTTGTCCGCCTTCGATTATCAGCTGGAGTACCGACCTGGAAAGACCAATCAGGCCCCAGACGCCCTGTCCCGACTTCAGCATGAACCCGCCAGTGAACCAACCGGTAACCCAGGGATTCCTCAGTTGGGACCCGAGATAGAGGTGTCATCATGCGCAGTTCGTACTTTGAATGGCTCTACTCACTGTGGCTCTGAGGCACCCCCAGCTCTCCTTCATCATATTAGAGTGGAACACTATGAAGGGAGTCGTTGCCTTCCAGGCTACACACCCTCAGATCTACGATCTCTTCAGGTTGAAGACATCATCTTGCATAGAGTTGTGACGTACTTTGGGAGAGGCCACAAGCCTAATCGTGACGAGAGACAAACCGATCCCAGGGAGGTATCAGCTGTCCTGAAATACTGGGGTCAACTCATACTTAGAGATGGTGTACTCTATCGCTCTTCCATTCTTCAGGGAAGGCAAAGCGAACGCTTGGTGATTCCAGCTCGACTGCGTGAAGTCGTCTTGCGCTCCTTTCATGATGATGTGGGACATTTTGGTCCAAGAAGAACATTCGAGCTGATTCAGCCACTGTTTTTCTGGCCAGGTATGGGGGATTCAGTTCAAGCATGGTGCCAAAAGTGTGAGCGATGTGCAGTAGGCAAGAAACCCAACCGACAGACGAAACCATCCATGGGAACCCTTAGAGCGACAGCACCACTGGAGGTCGTCTCCATGGACTTTACAGTGTTAGAACGATCCACCAGTGGACATGAGAACGTGTTGGTCTGTACAGACGTTTTCACAAAATTTGCTTGGGCCATACCGACGAGGAACCAACGCGCAGATACCGTAGCCAAGTGTCTGGTTAAACATATCATTACACCATTCGGAGCCCCACTGAGGTTACACTCGGACAACGGAAAGTGTTTTGAGGCCCAAGTCATCCAAGAACTTTGCAACCTCTATGGCATTGGTCGTTCGCACACCACCCCGTACCACCCTCAAGGCAACGGCCAGTGTGAACGGTTTAACCGTACATTGCACAATCTACTGGTCACCCTACCAACTGACAAAAAGCCAAGATGGACTGAATACCTTCCACAGTTGGTATCCATGTATAACAACACAATCCACTCCAGTACTGGGTACGAGCCTTTCTTCTTACTGTTTGGGAGAACAGCCCGCTTACCACAACATCTCAGCCTTGGTGTAGACCCGCCCCAAGTTGAGGTATTCAATGTTCACCAGTATGTAATGAAACATGGTATGCAACTGGACTTAGCACGCAAGGTTGCAGTGAAAAGCCTAGACAAAGCGGCAGAGGCTAGAAAGACTGCTCATGAAAAAGACGTATTTGAGCGGCACTTACACACTGGGGAGTATGTGCTGATCCGAGACCGTACCCATTACGGCAGAGCTAAGATCCAGAACTTCTGGGAGGGGACTCCATATCTAGTCGTGGGGCAACCTTTTCAGGGACAACCAGTGTATGCCATTCGTAATGCAGCTGGCAACAAGAAAGTTCTGCACCGTAGCGAGCTGAAACACTGTCCATGGAATGTCGCCCCACCCACAGAAGAACCAGCCGATGCTGACACAACTACTATGGATACGACCAATACTGACCACACTTCATCCACCAGAAGTGAGACCGAATGGGGAACGACACTCATCCCAACAACCGAGCAGAAACCAACCATTCCAGTTGCCCCAACTCTTGACATGATGACCGAGCATAAACCAACCGTTCCAACATTCCCAACCTTTGACCCGATGAGTGAGTTGAAATCAACCACCGGTACTGTAGCAGTGGCCCATGATGGTCTGTGTGATGTTGGGCTCCATCGTGAAGGTGCTCCATCCCCCCATGAATCTGCAACTGGGGCCCAGACAGAGAAGAAGGTACCATCCACAATTTGTGATGATGTCTCCGCCCGCGCAGTCCCCCCAGCCTTTCCTGAGGTGTTGGTACACGAACCGCAGGAGACTATCATTCACAGAGATGTCATTGTGGATACCCCTGTGACACGATCCCCATCCAATACAGCCGGATTACCCGATGAAACTACCATGTCCAGCACTTCTCAAATGCATACTTCGTCTGATACTATTGAGTCTGGATGCCCAGATGCTAGTTGTGGAACAAGGCTTCGTCGATCTAGACGAACTACCAAGGGGAAGCCGCCTAACCGATACCAGTTTAGCAGTATGATCAGACTACTGAAACAGGTGAGCAAATTGGCCACCCAAACAAACTCCGACTCTGATTCTGAAACTGACTCTGGATAGTAGCTTTGGAAAACTAAGAAAGTTTGGCTGAACTCACCATTGACTATTTGTGGCACTATGAGAACACTGAACTGTATATCAATGACATTATTTTGAAGTTTAGTCTTTGTGATTAAGTCAAAGTTAAAGTAGTCTCTTTCAAATTGATTTCATCCGAAGATCCCTGACAGATGTTCATTGATTGAACCTGAGAAGTTATTGTTATTGCAACCAGTATTAGTGTTGAAGCATTGAGATGATTACCCTAGCCGCAGTTGGTTATTTGACAAAAGTTATTGTTGCTATACTACCCTTGCTAATTTTTATTGTTAGTTTACATTTTTCTTGTAGCCAAAGTTTTAACTGTTATCAGATTACTGCATGTTGTAGCACCTGATGAGTCGTCGGGGCGACGACTTGGAACTTTGGGAGAGTTGTAGAGTAAGTGACGGCTGACGCCGCGGCCCCAGATTGGTTACAGCGCCACCTCGTGACGGTGGGCAAAACATCGTTCTGCTCGCCTCACGTTGTTGGTGCTGTCCAATCAATCACCTAAACAGGTACCATTTTCATTCCTTTTTTATGAACACCATGCCCTAAAACCTAGGTGTATAGTAAATTATTGTATTATTTAGTCGCCCGTATAGTTAAAGTAAGGAGACAGTTTTGAAGAAGTGGTATAATAAGTTTATTTACTTTGTGAACTTTTATGCAAGATAACGACTCCCTTGAAATGCACATGTAACGTGATTATCATGGTTACGAAAGGTTCCATTTTCATGAAAATATCAAGGTTCTTTATTGTCCTGAGTCTGTGAGAATCCCAGGATGCCAGACCCTAGGTAGTTGGAGATATAATTAGGTGGCCGCTTGTTGGGTCAATGGTTATTTTAGATATACTCTTCAGCTATGTAGCCAGGGTTTATAAGTATCTTAGATTAGCGCCCTCTGGTGGCGATGCTGTATGGTATGATTGTGTATTTTGGGTTCATGTCCCCACACCAGAGTACTGTAATGCTGGATTGTTTGAGGTTTATTGAACTGCAGGTTAAATTTAATATTGACCCTGTAAGGAATTAGTAGTTAGGTAAAATTAGTAGTTCATCTCAGCAGAACTTAATCTAGACTTGACCTAGTCCTGCTGAAGTTCCAATGCAAAGTAATATTAAGTAAGCCTAAACTCTGACAACACTGTCCTTTCAGGTGAATTATTTAATACTCTTTGACATGTATAATTATGCCTTGCCTCTTGTATAAATTGGTTTACTTATTATTTCTTTTTGTTTTCTTTTCTCTCCTTATATGATATGCTTGTTGGTGTAAATAAAAAAAACATCGTTCTGCTCGCCTCACGTTGTTGGTGCTGTCAAATCAATCACCTAAACAGCCAACCTCGAACCCACTGTGATAATTTGATTAAACCAGACATTTAATTAATATCACACCCCGAGCCGGGGGTCTTCCACACTATGATAAGACTGATTTTGTGTTTTAAGTATAAGAGAGCGAGTCTGAATATAAGAGTGCGAGATTTACAATGCCTTTATTCTCGCTATGAAAAGACTGATTTTTTTGTTTTAAGTATAAGAGAGCGAGTCTTGAATATAAGGGTGCGAGATTTACAATGGTTTTATTCTCGCTATGATAAGACTGATTTTTTTGTTTTAAGTATAAGAGAGCGAGTCTGAATATAAGGGTGCGAGATTTACAATGGTTTTATTCTCGTTATGATCAGATTGATTTTTTTGTTTTAAGTATAAGAGAGCGAGTCTGAATATAAGGGTGCGAGATTTACAATGGTTTTATTCTCGTTATGATCAGATTGATTTTTTTGTTTTAAGTATAAGAGAGCGAGTCTGAATATAAGGGTGCGAGATTTACAATGCCAGTAGTATATAAGGCGCTTTTCGGACCCCGTTGGTGGAGGGAAAATGTGCAAAATGAGGTTGGTGCAAAAATGTGCACAAATGAGTGTGTGAGTGTGGTGCAAAAATGTGCAAACTTGTGTTGAGTAGTGTTAGCGCGCTAGCGCGAGAGGGCGGGCTTTAAGTATGACGTCCGTGATGTCATACTTATTTCCCACGAAGTGGTGAAATGATGTTTCACGATTGTGTACTGGCGGAAACCGTTACGTCCGTCATACTTAAGGATGTGATGGTCAGACTTGTAAAGGTCTGTCTGTTATTTTGCCACGAAGTGGTGAAATTTCCGCTGTATTTTAGCGTTAATTATATCACGGGTCGTACCTCTGGACAATGTCCTTGGTAGAGGAGCGCGCATTAAGTATGACAATTATGATGTCTACACTGACTGGTTCAATAATGTACGAGTCCATAGACTGAACACTGTCGCATGGTTCGGTGTTTGAACAGGCCCGTGCCCTTTGTACGTTCACACAAACAACACGTATAGTGACTGTGGTCAAGACTGTATTAGCACAACGTTTGCAATGAAGGTATGAAGTCGTGCACCACCACGTCTAAACATGTAGGAAGGATGGTCTAACATCATTAGGTGTTTACAAAATACCCCTCTAAATAAGTGCATTTACCGCTAATTGGACACCGACAGGATGACAACCGAAAGTTTCACATTCAATCTTGCGAATAGTGCAGCAAATTTGTTATTCATTAAAACAAAATCTATATAACTACACAAGTTAACTCATTAACTGATATAACTCAACCTGTATAAAATGTTGACGGTGTATTGTTAGGTTTGAAAAGTACCAACTACACTGTTATTTTAAAAAGGTCCTTCATGAAATACAAACCTAATGTATGTACGGTTAAATGGCCCTTCATAGAAAAAATAACAATAAAATATCTACATAAAGTCATATGCATAACTATGATAATAATAACAATTTTGATGTCTGCTTTTGCTACAACCTGACAATATTGATGTATGTCCTTACTACAACTTGACAATTATAATGTTTGCTCTTACTACAACTATAATGTCTGCTATTTCCGCTGTATTTTAGTGTTATTTTTATCACGGGTCGTACCGCTGGACAATGTCCTTGGTAGAGGATTAAACAAGTCAGTACATACCGATACGTAAGTTCTTCCTTGTAAAGGATTATCGAAACCGTTATAAAGTGACTGGGACCGGCACCGTGACGCATGTATTCCAATTACATGTGAATACATGTAGATATTCACAACAGGATATTTCCGTATGGAAATTGTCGCCAACCAGGAGATTCTCATGGGAGTAGACCAAGAAGGATTGTGACATTATATTTTTGGTGTCTATTTAATTTAATTTATGTATAAAATGCTGTGCTGACTTTATCTACATGTATATACCCAACGTGTTTTTAATTATTAATTTATTTTTGTATTTATTATATGAGTCCCTTCATCATTTCAGGTATTTCAGTATTTAAAGTACAAAATGAGTGTTCTGCATAATATGAATGTTTATCTTTATTAACTGTAACTTGTTCATTTCTAACTGGTCTGATAATATACATATGAGTCCAGAATTAATCCTAATGGCCCTGTCACACTGTTGCGTATCGTACTAGCGTATGCCAGCGTATGAAAATTATCACTCATACGCTGGTATACGCTGACATACGCTAGGGGTACGTTAGGCATAGGTTGTATACGTTTCAAGCACGGTGGCATACGCTGGCATACGCTGAGGCAGAAATAAATTTTTAAGCATGCTTAAAAATTTTGTGCGTATGCGGACGTATGGTTAATACGCTAAGCATACGCTAGGCATACGCTGAATACGCTAGAGGTACGATATAGGTACGTTACTCATAGGTCGAGTACGCTGGACATAAGTTGCCATACGTTGGCATGAAGGTGTACCGTACAGCTAGTTATATAGGCACTTTGTCACGTGATAGGCGGATAGGCGGTACGCTGGGCATGCGCAGTTCATACGCTACTCATACGCTAGCCATACGCAGAGTACGCTGGCCATACGCTGGTCATACGCTGTTCATACGCTGACATATGCTGGTCATACGCTGACATTTGCTGACATTCGCTGTCCATACGCTGTCAATACGCTTGCCATACGCTACTCATACGCTACTCATAGGTTCAATACGGTAAGTATACGCACAATTCTGTATTTTCAAGGGCTTTTTGTGCGTATGAAAATTATATTATGAATTTTCATACGCAACTCTTACGTTTCTCTCATACGCAACAGTGTGACAGGGCCATAACCAGAGAAACAAGCTCGGGACTTACCGTACCGTAAAAATAAATTTGAGTTTGAGTTATATATGTATTGTGTTAATAATTCATCATACCGTCATTCCTTGTTCCACCCATTTTAGATGCTCTTTACACAAGCTGTTTATTGAAACATTGAAATAATTGGTCAAGATTCCAGTCAGAGAATTTGCCCACGCTGTCACCTTGATGTTGAATCAGAAATCAGAAAATTCATTTCTTTTATTGTCCACTATACAAGGACTTTAGGAAAATGTATGTTTGCTGATATTATCAAAACAAATGATCACTTTGAATTTTAAATGGCAAAGAAAGACAGAATTTCCTTATGATTTTAACTCTTAATTGCGCTGCCAAATAAATATTTTCTTTGTAAAATCAAAATGAAAGAGTATGCTCTTTGTAAACACTCCTTCGAGTGCGATTATTATTATTATTAAACGGGTAAAGAGGTTTGTTCCAGATTCAGGATAAAATATAATACAATACAATTAATAATATTATTTGAAACTATATCTTACAGCTTTAACTAACAACTTAGGTCACTCTTATGTAACCGAATTATGAGTTATATATTATTAATTAACCGAAACTAATAGGTTGGAAAATTGATTCATATGTTACAACTAATAGCAACTGAGCTCACTCCTGTATATCCGAATTATGCGGGCAAAATGGCTTACAAGACAGAAAAAACATAACATTTACCATCAAATTAAAACTTACAAGACCTATTACACTCATTTGCTCGATTAAAAAAAATAAGGAAAATGTTACAAAAAGACACTATATGAAAAATATTAATATATCAGCATCAGACATGTACGAAGGCCTACACAACGTTGTTTTTACTTGATTTATAAAACAAGTATTTGTACAATTGCCAAACTGATGGTAAAATTCGACCGTCGGTTGAGAATCATGATCACATCCATTTGTGGGCACTGAAATGTCTGAACAGGAAACCAATAACACTTGTACATGTCGGGGTTGAATTGTTATGATTTGTTGAGTCCTTGTTGATTTATAACTATTATTGTATTTAATTCGGACTAGGTGATGAACATGAATTGGGGTGCTTTTGTTACAATGAGAATCTGTTATAGGGCGCAAAACACGGTGACCCAATCGATGGGAAGTTCTTACACTCCATGTATACAGTATGGAGTGTCGTGGCTGAGCGGTCTAGCTTACCGGACTCAAGTTCTGGTGTTAGCAGCAGAATGTGGGTTCGAATCCCGGCCGTGACACTTGTGTCCTTGAGCAAGACACTTAACCATAATTGCTTCTCTCCACCCAGGGGTTAAATGGGTACTTGTGAGGGCAGAGTTGGTTGATTAGCCCTATATGCGCTGTAATGGCAGCAATTGAGCTGTAGACTCCCCAGGGAGCTGAGATGGTTTCAGGAATGATTTATGAGCCTTATGATGAGCAGGGGTAATGATATAATGCGCCTTGAGCGCCACTTAGTTGGTGGATACGTGCGCTATATAAGTCCACACATTATTATTATTATTATTATGCGGAATCTAACTTTCCTACAAATGGCAGAAAAACGACCAAACTTTCACAGTCAGTTTTCTTGAAACACAATTTTGCACATTAATTGATTACGACCTTTTGCCGGTCACACGACGATATGCTTTTAATATATACATATGACACGGTCACACATCAATATGCACAATACGGACCATACATAGAGCACAGACCGAGTCTTATATCCCGATAAAGAAAGGGCCAATATTGGATAACATGACGTTACATGTCCAAAAACGTTAAGTGTTGACCTCGTTAATCAGTATGTAGTCATAGAGATTGGACTCACAGGTCGAGTAACGAGTCCATGCGTATACCCAGGACCTTTTCTATGATGCAATGATGTACTATGAGGGGAAGTCCCTAATTGCTTCAACTTGTCCCACCATGTTGCCCTACGGAGGGGGGGGGGGGCTATAGGTCAAACACCGGACGTCACGTAACAACAACATGGGCTGTCCAAAATCATCAACAACTCGTCTGACTTGTACAATGTTTTGAGTATGCTTTATTTGATCTATACAAATGCTTGCTTATATTAATTTACTCAGAAACATCAATATAACTATAAATATATATTGTAAAGATAACTTATTGAATAAGTTATCTTTACAATATATATTTATAGTTATATTGCAGTCGAGCCATACTAATAAGCCTGATTTAGTATCCTACCATGCATACTAAACGTATTTTGTAAACTCATTTAAAGTCATTTGACAATGGAATATAGAATGCACTGGGCTTTTTACATAGCCATTCCCAAGCAATTGACTCTGTTTAAACGCTTTTGTTTATAACTAAGGGCAATATAATAATAACAGGGTCTTTCTTTTCTAATTAATACAGGTAGACGGGAAATTACATCACTAGGCACTGATTACTTTTCAGATTGTTTTTTGTCAAAAGTACGGTAGAAAAATATTTGGCGCCAATAAATTTATTTTTCGGAGTGAAGTGTGCCTTTCTGGTCTTGAATGAGAACCAGAAACACATCTATTTGGCCTGATCACTAAATAAACACAATGTAATAAAACACACTCAAACGATTTATCAAGTTAAACCGCAGCTCAAAGCTATTTATTCAGCAATTACATTTAATACAATACAATCATCCATTCATTTATATCAATAATCTTACTTATAGAGAGGTTACGCTATTGATCATAGCTGAAACTTAGTTGGTGTTAATAAGAATGTCAATCAACCCATGAAAAAGAACCTTATCGCACAACTCGTGTCTCGACTGTCATTAAGTGAGATTACAGAGAACAGGGGAGAACATAATATATCAAGTAATGATTATTTTTTTATATCATACTGTACACTCAATAATAATAGTGGCCAAAAAAAAAAAAAAAAAAAAAAAAACTCTCGTCAAAATATGTAATGGAATGCAGGCATTCAGAAAATGATGTAAGTATTACCGGTATGTAATGCAAAGTAATCTTTAATACAAATTATCATTATGCAGACCTACGAGTATTATACCAACAAGGATAGTGTATGGAGCATGGGTGACTCAATACCCGTATGGAACGGTGTCAAAATTTTCAATTTGTACCCTTTTCGTGTAAACCACCTAATTTTTCTTTTCTTCTTTGGTCTCTATATTCATTGTTTTCTTGTTTCTGCATATTTTATAAGGATCTATCACTTGAACTTTATTTGGACCGTCTTTGCAGACCATGTGGAACATAGTGTCAAAATTAACAATAGATTGATTGCGATAATTCAAGGTAATGCCTCTAAACTTACAATGTGTCAAGTATCCATCCCTATCAGGCTTGGCCAACTTGTAAGCATAGTTATTGGGTCCACCAGAAACAAATGCAACGATGTGATTATTTGAATCAATTTCATTGGTCAACTCACCTAAGAAATCCCCAATTTCTGGTTCCCAGTCTCTGTCCCGACTAACTTATATTACACTATCCGTGTCATAATATAGGGTGGTTCAAAAAAGTTAACCCAAGTTTAAGGTGATTGTTCACCCACCTCCTACAAATCCAGAGAATTTGTGTTTACCTAAGGCCTTTTCACACTATCTCCGCTTCGAACCGTGTTGAAACCAACCCGGATCCAACCTGGTTCAGCCTGGGTTGTTTTCGACACGGATCGCAAAGACGCAACGTTCACACTGTTCATTACGCGAACCGGTTCACACTATCATTTTCGACACGGTTCACGCCGAAAAATGCAATTTCAATCCGGATTGAGATTTTCAACCCTGGTCCCTGCCAGGGTTGATTTCGATCCGGCTAGAGCATGCTACCCGGATCGGAACAGGGTTGAAATTTTAGAAGTGGGAAAAGGGTTGAAAAAAATCTCGGGGTTGGAACCGGTTCCGACCCCGAGATTATGGACAGTGTGAAAAGGCCTCTAGTGTTGATGAGTAGGGATTTTAGAAATAATCCTGGCCCTGCGGACTCCCATATTGATAAGCTTCTCAATCAGCAGTGTATGGTCAACAAGATCAAAAGCTTCGGAGAAGTCCGTCAGGACCACTATTCCTACGTTGCGACTTTCCTCAGCTCACTGAAAAAGATAATGGACCAGGTTAATAAGGCAATGTGAAGTTGACATCCCCTCTACATTTCCGAATTGACGAATATCAATTTTAATCCAACGGAACCACCTAAACCATATTTATTTTAAGTCGCTTCTTTGAAACATCCTGACAAAATTTCCTGGAGATCATGTTATTTATATGATAAACTGCTAAAATGTGTGTCACACATTTGTTTTATCAGTTACCACCCTTAACCCCAAAGCAAATAAAACAAGTTTAAAACAAACAGAATTGGAGCCGACCTTACTTTTGTTTGTCCACAGTGATTGCATTTCATGATTTGCAAAGCATTGTACAGCCCAGTTTGTTCCAGACAATGTGGCTGTAAGCAGTGTTGTAACCAAGTCATTTTTTTTTCAAGTCAAGTCAAGTCTCGAGTCAAATTTTCTCAAGTCAAGTCAAGTCTCGAGTCAAATTTTCTCAAGTCAAGTCAAGTCACAAGTCATTTTTTTTCAAGTCAAGTCAAGTCACAAGTCATATAACGTCCCCAATGAAAGTCAACTTTCAATAAATATTTTGACAAACTTGAAGTACATATCCACAATCTGTTAACAGCCAAGTGATATTCAATTAATCAATCAAAGCTCAGTCACTTTGTTGTTTTATTCATCCTGGAAATCACATCTTATCTTATTAAATCAAAACCAAAAGGACATAAGATAATAAAGAAAATGTATTACTCGCTGCCCTCCATATCTCCCACCATAAAAGGATGAAAAAGTGAAGCGAGTTCATGTTCAATTTGGCATTACGGTGATGAACTACATACATTGTACATGTAGGCAATATTGTTAATTAATGTAGGAGATTGTTAATTACATTTTTAACAACACATTATTTTGTTGATTTATTCAGTCGAAAATACTAATGCAAATAAAATGTTTTAATTGCATTACAATACTACATGTACATACTGTGAGATATTTTTTTTTTTTTAAATGGTGATACTGCAAATGTTTATCAGAAAATTATATTAAAAATGTTTAATAATTGAAGATTGTAAATTTTGATGTAATTCGATGCAACAAGTCCTTATTTATTTATTGTCAAAGCAGATGTAATGTACTTCAGACAGGACAGCTAATTACCTATGCTTAATTTCTATACAATTTTAAATGATTTGTCAATGTGATGGATCTGGTAATTACAGCATATAAACAATTTGCACCGTAACCTTCGTTTTTGCACACCATATTTATTAATGGGTTCAAAACCTACTTAAAGTTATTCAAGATGAAAAAAATTCACTATTTTCAGAAAAAGGAAGTTAAATTAATTAAATGCCAAACCTGGAATACAAGCATATATCTACACACGTACGGAAAGTTACGTACATATGTTTAGCAGTATTCTAATGACAACAAAAGAGAGCTCCCACTCAAATATGTAATGTAGGAGTAATCATTAAACTTAAATGTGAGCACTGTTTGTGTACCTAATTTGATTCTACATATACGTAACATGTACGTACCCAACTTCTATACATTATGTTTAGCTTGGCAAACCGTTGCACTTAAGAAATATCAAGTTTGACAACATTTTGTCACTGAGTCGAGCACGGTGTGGGCGCATGATGATTCCGCCATGACTAAAGACATGCTCAACTGGTGAACTGGATGCTGGAACAAACAAAACAAAATAAACATTATTATTATTTAGAAACTAATATAAATTTTATGTCATTCAACTTGCAGTTGTATAAAAGTTCTGACTTGGGAAAAGTTGTGTAAATGTTTTTTTAAATTTACATGTTCTCAAAGATCAAAAGTTATCCCAGCAGTCATCTTTATAGTACATTACCATTAGGTGCCCAGAGATGGTTTGAAAATGTGCTATTTTTGTACTATTTTAGGACATATAAAATCTCCAGTGAAAGGTGAAAAACAACCATCCAGCATTCCCCATAGCGCCATTCTAGGGCCAATACATTGGACTCCCTCCGCGTATCGCATAAGTTGTAACGGAAAAGAGTTTCTTCAAACGAGTGTACATGTGCTGCATTTATTTCGTGAGAAAAAAATCAAGTGTACAAACTTACTTTTTAGGATGCGTTTTCAGATGGCGAACGAAATTTGATGTCGTCGCAGGTCCATCAACCACCTTTGCTTCACATGTTCTGCAGACAGCGCTTCTCTTTTTTAGCGAACTTTCGTAACTATGAGGTGCCGTATATGACTAAATGAGCATTTACAAATATATAAGACTAAACTAAATATAGAAGAGCAAATCCATATATATAAGAGCAAATCCATATATTTAAGAGCAAACCCATATATTTAAGAGCAAACTCATATATTTAAGAGCAAACTCATATATTTAAGAGCAAAACCATATATTTAAGAGCAAACTCATATATTTAAGAGCAAAACCATATATAAAGGACAAATACAAATATATAAAGGATCACAGACAAATATAAAAAGGATCAAAAATATATATATAAAGTGTCAAAAACAAATATATAAAAGACCAACACAAATATAACAGTTTTGAACAGCGCCCTCTGTATAATGGACGTAACTTCAAATATTGAAGACATGGACATTTCATATAAATATTGAAGACATGGACATTTTCATATAATTATTGAAGACATAAGTTTCATATAAAGGACGTCAACAGTTGTCAACGAAGATCGAGCCGATTTTCGTTCTGGCCGAAAATTGAGCTTTAGTCTGGTACCTTGTGTAAAAGCTGATTTTTCGTTCGAGACGGTCGGTCAGATACATACACACACGTACACATCAAACGTCTCACCTGTTATTGATGTGCGATGGGTGAAGCTACGCTGAGACTAGTATTGACAACTTTTTCAGCAATTGTGTGAGTCATATACAGGACGCTGAAAGGCATATATGCACACCGAAAATGTAAATATTATTGAAATAATTAAAACAAAAGACGCCTCGAAGATTGTCTTGTTGTATTGGGAGTTTTGTATTCTCACTCGGAGACAGTAGCTTACTACGAGGAAGTGCATTCTACTTCTACTTCTAGTATAAGTTAACGTACATTTTGCGACCGGCGTGAAGTTGGTTACTTATTCGACGTTTGACATTCAATATCAAACAAGTAACGGTTACTGGTTTGACATTCGATTTAATGCATGTCCTAGTATATGGGACAATTGCATTCGGTCAGTTTCTAGTTGCCAGACCCTTTTGGCCGGCACTGTTAGGTATCAATGTATAGAGGATGACCCAAGGATGACCTCAAAGGTCACCTTGATCCGGCCATTGGGGTC
>CM055833.1:7390350-7416969 GCA_029582265.1 Zoroaster sp. YZ-2022 | reverse complement strand
TACAAATATTGAAATGCCTTATCAACCAATTTCAAATGTTATGAAAAAATATTTGTCCACCGGTAACATGTACTTCCATTAATGCTTTGAGGAGATTGTGGGTTCAACTCCCACTTAGTTATATATACTGTTGCATTCCCCACTTTGTGGGTCAATAAATAATAGTCGGACACAAACTTTGTTGTGACAATCTCAATCAATGGGGTTGGTTTATTATTAACATCACTATTTTAGTATTTAACAATGGCACTAATAACATGTATGACAGGAGTGGTAGCGTATAGGTACATGTCAATAGTTAAACTTATATACTTGTGCTAAGTTCCGAATAGGGTGTACGAATACCAACTATTGGGTACAGTCAGTGGGGACCATCGTTCGTTCATGCGGCTTGTCACTCGGCATTCGGTACGGGCACTGCTATACCGAGAGACGGGCGGCTGATCAGACATAACGTAGGCGAACAAATGGCCATATCGACGCCCTGCACCATTGGTTCAACGAACGAGGCTCTGGACCGTAATAGTTCGGTATATCGCACTGTCATGGATCGGATCGAGTCGCACAGATTTCATTCGGAACCGCACTTCCCGCCGAGATCAGGAAATCTTGGGGATTATATAGAAATCTGGGGCCTAGGAATAAATAAAACATTATCCTAGTTTAGCGTCTTAGCCAATGAGAAGCTTGGCTTCCGCGTCTAAGGGTAGAACCGTGTGCAAAATCATGACATACAACAGGTCCTTGTTCCATATAAGGAAAGGTATTTGACGAAAGTGAAGTGATCGACAACTTAGAAAGGAGGGCGTGTTCAAGGGGAAATGCTCACTGGGCATGTCAAGCTATTTGCTTGGATGCTAAGCTATTACTTCATGAGGGGAAACAGCGGCTGTGCTTGGGTAGGGAGCACTACACACGGGCCACAGCTAATGACTGAGCGGGTCAGTCACGGTGACTGTTTGGCCGTGAAAGGGTGGACTCCGAGGAAAGTATTCGGAAAATAGACTAAGTCCAAAGGACGGCTCCAAGCCACGTGGCGGGAGGGTGTGGCACGCACGCAAGGCTCTCGCTAGTGTTGCATTAAGCATTGCGTTGGCGCTGGATATGCATGAGCAAAAGTAGCGTCCTTGTCAGGATTGCATATTCATAGCGGACAATCGAGGGTCCGGGGAAACAACCCTGGGACTTAGACTGCTTGAAATTGCATCGTCAGCAAAATATTGAAAGTGGAAGAAGTGAACTATAAGGGGTGCTACTATTTATCAAAATCGAATGGTAAGATTCATAACAATACTTACGTAGCAGCTTTAAATATACATGAATTAGCTACGTTGGTGAAGAACAAAATGCATGTATTTGTACTTGCATGTTCAGTCGTAGATTCACAATCATGTGCTTATATACCAGCCTTATTTTCAGCTGCACCTTTTGAGCATGACCAATTTACCAACCAAGCAGCTTAATTTAATAATGTCTGCCAAAATATAGGTAACATTTTGAGGTGACTCTTAGATGAGAAATTAACTGTTAAAAAATGTTCTTTTGTTTTTCACTGTATTTTATTTCTGCTTATTTAAACATACTTAATATTGTAACTTCTGGCAAAATTCAACTTAAAATCACTTTTGATTTGACAACTTACCAGTGCCTTGTATGTTTTCTACATTTTCATTTTTATTTAGGCCCTACATGTAATTGCTGTCTGATGTAATCAACCCCAAAATCAATATAATAATGTTCCTGAAGAAAAATAAAGTAACAGTGTCAAAAAGTGGCTCAGAATACCTCAGATGCACCACAGATCATCTAGGACCCCACAGCTCCCGCGACTCTTGAGCGGCGGGGCAGCGAACCCTTCATTCGCGAGATTTTTGTGCTCGCCAATATAGTCTTGGAAAAACCCAGCACCCCCTGGCAAAAATGTGTTCTCGCGGGCCTGCCCCACCTATTAGGGGCGTCAGTTGTTTACAATAATAAATAGCAAGAAAAAACACATTTCACTAAATAGTCATCAAATAATTTGTAAGCTCCAAATAATGATGTCAACAAGGGATCAATGGGGCTTGTGCCTCACAGGATTCTGGAAGGTGAATCGAATGAAAACAAATTATCCTCCAAATATTTTGTATTTGTCTTAACGTAGCTTGTCGATCTGTGTTAGACATGGCTTATAGTTGGTTGGATCCATAGTAGATCTATGTTAGACATAATATATGGCTTATAGTTGGTTGGATCCATAGTAGATCTGTGTGAGACATAATATATGACTTATAGTTGGTTGGATCCATAGTAGATCTGTGTTAGACTTAATATATGGCTTATAGTTGGTTGGATCCATAGTAGATCTGTGTTAGACATAATATATGGCTTATAGTTGGTTGGATCCATAGTAGATCTGTGTTAGACATAATATATGGCTTATAGTTGGTTGGATCCATAGTAGATCTGTGTTAGACTTAATATATGGCTTATAGTTGGTTGGATCCATAGTAGATCTGTGTTAGACATAATATATGGCTTATAGTTGGTTGGATCCATAGTAGATCTGTGTTAGACTTAATATATGGCTTATAGTTGGTTGGATCCATAGTAGATCTGTGTTAGATATAATATATGGCTTATAGTTGGTTGGATCCATAGTAGATCTGTGTTAGACTTAATATATGGCTTATAGTTGGTTGGATCCATAGTAGATCTGTGTTAGACATAATATATGGCTTATAGTTGGTTGGATCCATAGTAGATCTGTGTTAGACATAATATATGGCTTATAGTTGGTTGGATCCATAGTAGATCTGTGTTAGACTTAATATATGGCTTATAGTTGGTTGGATCCATAGTAGATCTGTGTTAGACATAATATATGGCTTATAGTTGGTTGGATCCATAGTAGATCTGTGTTAGACATAATATATGGCTTATAGTTGGTTGGATCCATAGTAGATCTGTGTTAGACTTAATATATGGCTTATAGTTGGTTGGATCCATAGTAGATCTGTGTGAGACATAATATATGGCTTATAGTTGGTTGGATCCATAGTAGATCTGTGTTAGACATAATATATGGCTTATAGTTGGTTGGATCCATAGTAGATCTGTGTTAGACATAATATATGGCTTATAGTTGGTTGGATCCATAGTAGATCTGTGTGAGACATAATATATGGCTTATAGTTGGTTGGATCCATAGTAGATCTGTGTTAGACATAATATATGGCTTATAGTTGGTTGGATCCATAGTAGATCTGTGTTAGACATAATATATGGCTTATAGTTGGTTGGATCCATAGTAGATCTGTGTTAGACATAATATATGGCTTATAGTTGGTTGGATCCATAGTAGATCTGTGTTAGACATAATATATGGCTTATAGTTGGTTGGATCCATAGTAGATCTGTGTTAGACATAATATATGGCTTATAGTTGGTTGGATCCATAGTAGATCTGTGTGAGACATAATATATGGCTTATAGTTGGTTGGATCCATAGTAGATCTGTGTGAGACATAATATATGGCTTATAGTTGGTTGGATCCATAGTAGATCTGTGTTAGACATAATATATGGCTTATAGTTGGTTGGATCCATAGTAGATCTGTGTTAGACATAATATATGGCTTATAGTTGGTTGGATCCATAGTAGATCTGTGTGAGACATAATATATATGGCTTATAGTTGGTTGGATCCATAGTAGATCTGTGTGAGACATAATATATGGCTTATAGTTGGTTGGATCCATAGTAGATCTGTGTTAGACATAATATATGGCTTATAGTTGGTTGGATCCATAGTAGATCTGTGTTAGACATAATATATGGCTTATAGTTGGTTGGATCCATAGTAGATCTGTGTTAGACATAATATATGGCTTATAGTTGGTTGGATCCATAGTAGATCTGTGTTAGACATAATATATGGCTTATAGTTGGTTGGATCCATAGTAGATCTGTGTTAGACATAATATATGGCTTATAGTTGGTTGGATCCATAGTAGATCTGTGTTAGACATAATATATGGCTTATAGTTGGTTGGATCCATAGTAGATCTGTGTTAGACATAATATATGGCTTATAGTTGGTTGGATCCATAGTAGATCTGTGTTAGACATAATATATGGCTATAGTTGGTTGGATCCATAGTAGATCTGTGTTAGACATAATATATGGCTTATAGTTGGTTGGATCCATAGTAGATCTGTGTTAGACATAATATATGGCTTATAGTTGGTTGGATCCATAGTAGATCTGTGTTAGACATAATATATGGCTTATAGTTGGTTGGATCCCCAGTAGATCTCCTGCAGGAAATGCACAATGCTGTTGTACTATATATGAGGGTGAATACTGGTCATCGGTGCATGGTGTGCGTGACAGATTGTCAAGAGGAAATATCAATATTACATTGAGAAGCATTGGTACAAACAAGTCCAAACAAGGAAATCCTGGTTAGAAAATGGGTCTTTCATGGTAGGGGACATTCACATCATGTGATTCGTGGTTAAAGAGTAACTAACTTTTGGAATTCGTCACCCATCACCCGACCCCCTCCCCATTTGATTGGGTTAAGACTAGCAGGGAACCCATGAGTAATGTAGATTTGATTTGGCTTAAGACTAGCAGGGCCATGTCGTTCCCCTTGACTTGACTGGGTACATCGTTCTCCTAGACTTGATTGGGTTAAGACTAGAAGGGAACCCATGGGTAATGTAGATTTGATTTGGCTTAAGACTAGCAGGGGCATGTCGTTCCCCTTGACTTGACTGGATACATCGTTCTCCTAGACTTGATTGGGTTAAGACTAGAAGGGAACCCATGGGTAATGTAGATTTGATTTGGCTTAAGACTAGCAGGGCATGTCGTTCTCCTTGACTTGACTGGGTACATCGTTCTCCTAGACTTGATTGGGTTAAGACTAGAAGGGAACCCATGGGTAATGTAGATTTGATTTGGCTTAAGACTAGCAGGGGCATGTCGTTCTCCTTGACTTGACTGGGTACATCGTTCTCCTAGACTTGATTGGGTTAAGACTAGAAGGGAACCCATGGGTAATGTAGATTTGATTTGGCTTAAGACTAGCAGGGGCATGTCGTTCTCCTTGACTTGACTGGGTACATCGTTCTCCTAGACTTGATTGGGTTAAGACTAGAAGGGAACCCATGGGTAATGTAGATTTGATTTGGCTTAAGACTAGCAGGGGCATGTCGTTCTCCTTGACTTGACTGGGTACATCGTTCTCCTAGACTTGATTGGGTTAAGACTAGAAGGGAACCCATGGGTAATGTAGATTTGATTTGGCTTAATGTAGAGTAAGTGACGGCTGACGCCGCGGCCCCAGATTGGTTACAGCGCCACCTCGTGACGGTGGGCAAAACATCGTTCTGCTCGCCTCACGTTGTTGGTGCTGTCAAATCAATCACCTAAACAGGTGTAAATAAAAAACATCGTTCTGCTCGCCTCACGTTGTTGGTGCTGTCAAATCAATCACCTAAACAGCCAATCTCGAACCCACTGTGATAATTTAATTAAACCAGACAGTAAATAAATATCACACCCCGAGCCGGGGGTCTTCCACAAGTGTCAGAAGTGGGATTGGCTGCAGTTATTTCAGAGAGCAACATCATTCAGAGGCTGAAAACCCAAGTTCTAGTGCATTCTCCTTCACCTCCGACTAGTGACTGACATGGCAGCTGTCATCAAAGTGGGGTGCACTGGAGAGGACAAAACAGTAAAGTTCAACTTGGTGGATGGTAAACTTCCACTTTCTACCCTTCGTGTTTACTGGCCCAAGGCAACAGGGCTCCTTCAGATTGATGGGGCAGAGGAGACCGTACTCTCCATTGCCAACGACAGCATTTTGGCTCCACCAGGGGGTTGGGCGGATGAGGCGAATTACCAACCTGCCATACCCGTGAAGGCCGAGCTGACCATGGGTCCTTCAACCGTCGTTATGGCCCCAGAACGACGACTACCAACCTTCAGCGGAAGTGAAGATCCAGTGAGCAGAACTCCAGTGGATGAATACGTAACTGCAATACAACATGCATTTCAGCGCTATCAGGTTCCGGAGGGGCAGCGCACCCAATTCATACTAGACACCCTTAAAGGCAGCCCACGGGTAGAAGCGAAAGCACTGATCAACTCGGGTGCAACCGTGAACGAGGTTCTGATTTTTCTCACTAAGTCGTATGGTGAAACGCTAACCAGTAGTCAACTCCAACGACGATTTCTGGAGAAACGCCAGGAAACTAATGAAAGTACAAGAGATTTTGCCGTCGGCCTGCAGAAGGTTTTCACGAGGCTGAAAAAGAGGGACCCCGACCTGTATAAACAGCCGGATCAGATCATAAGAGAGCAGTTTGTCGATGGCTTGCGGGATGAAGGACTTCGCCTGTCCTGCAGGGATCTCGTTGACAGGAGACCCGCAATCAACTTTAATGAACTCAAGGACTGGGCAATCAAGAGGGCAGAAAGGGAGCTTGTCCACTCCACCCAACCTTCAGCCTTAAACCAACGAGGTATGATTGCCAACCTTCAAGCCAAAGAGGATGACCCAATCAAACGACTCGAGGGTCAGATGGAGTGGGTGATAAACTCGCTTAAGAGCCTGACTTCATCACCCTGTCAACAACCACACCCTTTTCAATATGGGTCTGGCAGTGGCCCCTTCCCCCCTGATGACCGACGATGCTACAACTGTGGCCAGGTGGGGCACTTTGCGCGCAATTGCCCAGCTCCTCGACAGGCCCCAAGGAGTCACCCATCCTATCAACCCTCACCAAGTGACCGTCACATGAGTCAGCCAGTCAGCAGTTCCAGAGTGTCGGAAAACTATCAACCTCATCTGTCCGGAGCCAGACAGCCCGAGGGAAGAAACAGGGCTCACTAAATAATCTGTTCTTAGACAAGGCAGTTGCCAACTGTTTCTACGTTAGTGTTTGGTTTGGCCATAAAGAAATCCCATGTTTGCTAGATACGGGGTCAATGGTAACTACGGTCAGTGAGTCTTTCTACAATCAACACTTGAAGGGGAGTGAGTTCCAACTGAAGACGATTCCAGAACATTTTGAACTTCAATCAGCAAACGGAGGCAACATTCCTTACATGGGTTGTTTTGAAACAGATGTCATGACAATGGGTATCCGCATCCCATCACGCCTGGTACTCGTGTTGAAGGAGGTAACCAACAGTAGTCCAACACGGACATCCCCAACCTGTATTCTTGGTATGAACATCCTGGCAGAGTGCTGGAGTAACTTAGTAGCTGATCATGGTCAGAAATATCTACAACAGATAACAACAGATGATCAGGGTACCTCATGGGAACGAACAATGAAGTTGGTAGAGAAGCGTGTACATTTTGCAGACATGGACGGTCCAATCAGTCGAGCATATCTTCCAAGAGGGCGTACTATTGTGATTCCAGCCAAACAGACAGTTGTACTTCAAGCGTCTGGCCGACCAGGTCCGGCCAATATGAATTATCAAGCTGTCCTTGAACCCCTTGTACCCTCTTCGTTACCAGATACCATCCAAATTGGTCTGTGCTTTGTGAAGGTAGTAGGCGGTAGGTTTTCACTGGCTGTCACAAATGAGAGTGCATTTGACCTTACGCTGTCTGGTCACACATGCATTGGAACGCTTCACCATGCAGAACCTATAGAATCAGTGTGTTCCCCCTGCACCCCTGGTAGTGGGCCGGCATCCTGTTCTTCTATAACAGCTGCTGCCCTAATCAACCCGCTAAAGATTTATGACTTTGGGATAGGGAGCCATCTTCCGATGCAGCAACAAAAGCAGTTTGGAGAATTTCTCAGGAAGCATGACAGTGTTTTCTCAAAGCACGATAGAGACATTGGCTACACTGACACCGTGAGACACACTATCCACACAGGTGATGCACAACCCATTAGACAGAGATATCGTTCCCTACCACCCTCACAATACCAGGAGGTTCGTAAACATATACAGGAATTGCTGGAAGCAGGTGTAGTCAAAGAAAGCACGAGCCCTTGGGCGTCTCCGATTGTGGTCGTCCGAAAGAAAGACAACTCTATCCGCCTGTGTGTGGACTACAGGAAGCTAAATTCGGTTACAACCAAGAACTCTTTCCCCCTGCCACGGATAGACGAATCCCTGCAGGCACTTGGTGAAGCAAAGTTCTTCAGTGTTCTCGACTTAACATCTGGATACCACCAGGTGGCCATGGGAGAGGCTGATAGGGAAAAGACAGCTTTTGTAACCCCATTTGGCCTGTGGGAATATACCAGGATGCCCTTTGGCCTCTGCAACAGCCCTGCCACCTTCCAAAGGCTGATGCAACGTTGTCTTGGGGATCAAGCCCTCCTGAGCCTCCTCATCTACCTCGACGATATTATCGTGTTTTCTGCGTCCTTTGAGGAACACATAGAACGACTGGAGTTGGTGTTTACTCGGCTGCAGCAACACGGCCTGAAGGTCAAACCAGCAAAATGCTCGTTCTTCCAGACAGAAGTGAGGTACTTGGGTCATTTAGTCGTGGCGGGTGAGGGAATTAAACCAGATCCAGAAAAGATAGCGGTTGTACAAGACTGGCCCCAGCCGAACACAGTAACAGAGTTGCGGTCCTTCCTAGGGTTCACAGGTTTTTTTAGAAAGTTCATTCGGCAGTACTCCAGTATTGCCTCCCCATTATTCACCTACCTTAAGGGATCATCAGGTAAAGGGAACACAAAGAACAAATCCTGCCGGAAGATTGATCTAGATGAGACAGCTGTATTGGCGTTCTCAACCCTCAAGGAGAGACTCACAGAGGAACCGGTGCTACGGTTTGCTGACTTTGACCGCCCATTTATCGTGGAGACAGACGCAAGTTTGTCCGGTTTGGGAGCGGTACTTTCCCAACGGCGGGAGGATGGATCAAAGGCAGTCATCGCGTATGCATCTAGAGCCCTGCGGCCTGCTGAACGAAATGACAGAAATTATTCCGCCTTCAAGTTGGAACTGCTTGCTGTTCGATGGGCCGTTTGCCAGTCCTTCAGAGATTATCTAATGGGTACACAGTGTACTATCTACTGACCACAACCCACTGAAGTACTTGGACACGGCTAATCTGAGTGCCGCTGAATTGAGATGGGTGCAACAGTTGTCCGCCTTCGATTATCAGCTGGAGTACCGACCTGGAAAGACCAATCAGGCCCCAGACGCCCTGTCCCGACTTCAGCATGAACCCGCCAGTGAACCAACCGGTAACCCAGGGATTCCTCAGTTGGGACCCGAGATAGAGGTGTCATCATGCGCAGTTCGTACTTTGAATGGCTCTACTCACTGTGGCTCTGAGGCACCCCCAGCTCTCCTTCATCATATTAGAGTGGAACACTATGAAGGGAGTCGTTGCCTTCCAGGCTACACACCCTCAGATCTACGATCTCTTCAGGGTGAAGACATCATCTTGCATAGAGTTGTGACGTACTTTGGGAGAGGCCACAAGCCTAATCGTGACGAGAGACAAACCGATCCCAGGGAGGTATCAGCTGTCCTGAAATACTGGGGTCAACTCATACTTAGAGATGGTGTACTCTATCGCTCCTCCATTCTTCAGGGAAGGCAAAGCGAACGCTTGGTGGTTCCAGCTCGACTGCGTGAAGTTGTCTTGCGCTCCTTTCATGATGATGTGGGACATTTTGGTCCAAGAAGAACATTCAAGCTGATTCAGCCACTGTTTTTCTGGCCAGGTATGGGGGATTCAGTTCAAGCATGGTGCCAAAAGTGTGAGCGATGTGCAGTAGGCAAGAAACCCAACCGACAGACGAAACCATCCATGGGAACCCTTAGAGCGACAGCACCACTGGAGGTCGTCTCCATGGACTTTACAGTGTTAGAACGATCCACCAGTGGACATGAGAACGTGCTGGTCTGTACAGACGTTTTCACAAAATTTGCTTGGGCCATACCGACGAGGAACCAACGCGCAGATACCGTAGCCAAGTGTCTGGTTAAACATGTCATTACACCATTCGGAGCCCCACTGAGGTTACACTCGGACAACGGAAAGTGTTTTGAGGCCCAAGTCATCCAAGAACTTTGCAACCTCTACGGCATTGGTCGTTCGCACACCACCCCGTACCACCCTCAAGGCAACGGCCAGTGTGAACGGTTTAACCGTACATTGCACAATCTACTGGTCACCCTACCAACTGACAAAAAGCCAAGATGGACTGAATATCTTCCACAGTTGGTATCCATGTATAACAACACAATCCACTCCAGTACTGGGTACGAGCCTTTCTTCTTACTGTTTGGGAGAACAGCCCGCTTACCACAACATCTCAGCCTTGGTGTAGACCCGCCCCAAGTTGAGGGATTCAATGTTCACCAGTATGTAAGGAAACATGGTATGCAACTGGACTTAGCACGCAAGGTTGCAGTGAAAAGCCTAGACAAAGCGGCAGAGGCTAGAAAGACTGCTCATGAGAAAGACGTATTTGAGCGGCCCTTACACACTGGGGAGTATGTGCTGATCCGAGATCGTACCCATTACGGCAGAGCTAAGATCCAGAACTTCTGGGAGGGGACTCCATATCTAGTTGTGGGGCAACCTTTTCAGGGACAACCAGTGTATGCCGTTCGTAACGCAGCGGGCAACAAGAAAGTTCTGCACCGTAGCGAGCTGAAACACTGTCCATGGAATGTCGCCCCACCCACAGAAGAACCAGCCGATGCTGACACAACTACTATGGATACGACCAATACTGACCAAACTTCATCCACCAGAAGTGAGACCGAATGGGGAACGACACTTATCCCAACAACCGAGCAGAAACCAACCATTCCAGTTGCCCCAACTCTTGACATGATGACCGAGCATAAACCAACCGTTCCAACAATCCCAACCTTTGACCCGATGAGTGAGTTGAAATCAACCACCGGTACTGCAGCAGCGGCCCATGATGGTCTGTGTGATGTTGGGCTCCATCGTGAAGGTGCTCCATCCCCCCATGAATCTGCAACTGGGGCCCAGACAGAGAAGAAGGTACCATCCACAATTTGTGATGATGTCTCCGCCCGCGCAGTCCCCCCAGCCTTTCCTGAGGTGTTGGTACACGAACCGCAGGAGACTATCATTCACAGAGATGTCATTGTGGATACCCCCGTGACACGATCCCCATCCAATACAGCCGGATTACCCGATGAAACTACCATGTCCAGCACTTCTCAAATGCATACTTCGTCTGATACTATTGAGTCTGGATGCCCAGATGCTAGTTGTGGAACAAGGCTTCGTCGATCTAGACGAACTACCAAGGGGAAGCCGCCTAGCCGATACCAGTTTAGCAGTATGATCAGACTACTGAAACAGGTGAGCAAATTGGCCACCCAAACAAACTCCGACTCTGATTCTGAAACTGACACTGGATAGTAGCTTTGGAAAACTAAGAAAGTTTGGCTGAACTCACCATTGACTATTTGTGGCACTATGAGAACACTGAACTGTATATCAATCCCATTATTTTAAAGTTTAGTCTTTGTGATTAAGTCAAAGTTAAAGTAGTCTCTTTCAAATTGATTTCATCCGAAGATCCCTGACAGATGTTCATTGATTGAACCTGAGAAGTTATTGTTATTGAAACCAGTATTAGTGTTGAAGCATTGAGATGATTACCCTAGCCGCAGTTGGTTATTTGACAAAAGTTATTGTTGCTTTACTACCCATGCTAATTTTTATTGTTAGTTTACATTTTTCTTGTAGCCAAAGTTTTAACTGTTATCAGATTACTGCATGTTGTAGCACCTGATGAGTCGTCGGGGCGACGACTTAGAACTTTGGGAGAGTTGTAGAGTAAGTGACGGCTGACGCCGCGGCCCCAGATTGGTTACAGCGCCACCTCGTGACGGTGGGCAAAACATCGTTCTGCTCGCCTCACGTTGTTGGTGCTGTCAAATCAATCACCTAAACAGGTGTAAATAAAAAACATCGTTCTGCTCGCCTCACGTTGTTGGTGCTGTCAAATCAATCACCTAAACAGCCAATCTCGAACCCACTGTGATAATTTAATTAAACCAGACAGTAAATAAATATCACACCCCGAGCCGGGGGTCTTCCACATTAAGACTAGCAGGGGCATGTCGTTCTCCTTGACTTGACTGGGTACATCGTTCTCCTAGACTTGATTGGGTTAAGACTAGAAGGGAACCCATGGGTAATGTAGATTTGATTTGGCTTAAGACTAGCAGGGGCATGTCGTTCCCCTTGACTTGACTGGGTACATCGTTCTCCTAGACTTGATTGGGTTAAGACCACTATGGTCTGGAAAGGGGGTGTGGTCGAGGCACAGCTGTACAATATGTGGACGGTGAAGCCTGACACTTTGAGCGACGAATGCGGGAGTCTGTAGTTTAATTCATTTTGTGAAGTCACCATACATAACCTCATGCAGGTCCAAACCCAGAATGTAAGGGGTGCACTTTCAAATCACCCATTTTTGCGAATTCATGACCCAGAATGGCTCCTTTGCTGTTGAGCTGTGAATTTTGAACGTTTCTGGCTGAGGACCCCAGACTCCTCGCTACTGACTTCGCGCATTCATTATTCACTGTGTCAGACTTCGCGGTCCACATAATTATACAGCTGTGCGTCGGCTTCGACCAAACCACTTTTCAGACCATTTTCAAGGTGGACATTTTTGAATGATAGGCTTACGGTTCAGAGCCAGATGTAGCAGTGGAAGAGCATCCCCGGCATTAGTCCAAACATCCCCCCCCCCCCCCCCGATCTGGTAGATCGAATTATTCTGTCAGATGTGCCCTCAAACAAAGGAAAGTGATAAGGATATGTTTGTTCCTGTTCAGTCTCTACTTTGTTTACATTACAGGAATTACAGTATTATGTTTCATTCCACGGTTTTCAGTTTCGGATCTAGAGGCCTAGATCTGCTCACCCCATCAAAAACAAAATAATAAAATATAATAATTTAAAAAAAAAATGCTCTCACAATGTGCCCATGCAAAGCAAAACTAGGCCTGTAGAATAAAAGCCATGTGATTGGTGGATGATGTTGTTAGAATGTTGATGAAGAGATTTCAGAGTTAGTTAAACAGAGCTGGAATTTGTTTTCTTTTAATCGGGCACGAATTAAACTGTAGTCTTGGTTCAAGACTGTGTTTGTATATTTTTGATACACGATCCGACGGTGCTATACGAAAGCTACCATCACAAACCGCTACAATCACAAATCGCTATCACACACGAACCGCTATCAAACACAGTCTTGGGAACTTTGTATAATCTCTCCCCCCCCCCCCCCCCCACACGTACACCGCATGTGTCGATTTGAAATGCTAGGGCGGCACACATTTTTGGTGCATAAACAACAACAGACTGCCATAGTGCCATTTAAGTTGCACATCGATCAGTGAGCACGGCAGTCTGTTGTTGTATATGCGCGTGCGCATAAAAAATGTGGGCCGCACTAGCATTTCAAATCGACGCAGGCAGTAGTGGTTTCCCCCGTTTTCGGGGGCGATTATACGACGTTCCCAATATTGTGTTTGATGGCGGTCGTGATTGTAGCAGTTCGTGATTGTAGCAGTTCGTGATTGAAGCGCCATCGTACGGCGTGCGGTGTGAAGCGCCATCGTGTGGCGTGCGGCGACGGGTCAAAAACGTACAAACACAGTCTTGACCAAGACTAATTAAACTACAGCACGTGGGATCAACCCAGGGATTAAAATTTATGGCACTTATGGGTAAACATGGCCCCACCTATTCGGGGTGTCAATTGTTTACAATAATAAATAGCAAGAAAAAACACATTTCACTAAATCATCAAATAATTTGTAAGCTCCAAATAATGATGTCAACAAGGGATCAAAGTGGGGCTTGTGGAAGGTGAATCGAATAAAAACAAATTATCCTCCAAGTATTTTGTATTTCTCTTAACGTAGCTTGTCGATCTGTGTTAGACATAATATATGGCTTATAGTTGGTTGGATCCATAGTAGATCTCCTGCAGGAAATGCACAATGCTGTTGTACTATGAGGGTGAATACTGGTCATCGGTGCATGGTGTGCGTGACAGATTGTCAAGAGGAAATATCAATATTACATTGAGAAGCATTGGTACAAACAAGTCCAAACAAGGAAATCCTGGTTAGAAAATGGGTCTTTCATGGTAGGCATATATACGGGACATTCACATCATGTGATTCGTGGTTAAAGAGTAACTAACTTTTGGAATTCGTCACCCATCACCCGACCCCCTCCCCATTTGATTGGGTTAAGACTAGAAGGGAACCCATGGGTAATGTAGATTTGATTTGGCTTAAGACTAGCAGGGGCATGTCGTTCCCCTTGACTTGACTGGATACATCGTTCTCCTAGACTTGATTGGGTTAAGACTAGAAGGGAACCCATGGGTAATGTAGATTTGATTTGGCTTAAGACTAGCAGGGGCATGTCGTTCCCCTTGACTTGACTGGATACATCGTTCTCCTAGACTTGATTGGGTTAAGACTAGAAGGGAACCCATGAGTAATGTAGATTTGATTTGGCTTAAGACTAGCAGGGGCATGTCGTTCCCCTTGACTTGACTGGATACATCGTTCTCCTAGACTTGATTGGGTTAAGACTAGAAGGGAACCCATGGGTAATGTAGATTTGATTTGGCTTAAGACTAGCAGGGGCATGTCGTTCCCCTTGACTTGACTGGATACATCGTTCTCCTAGACTTGATTGGGTTAAGACTAGAAGGGAACCCATGAGTAATGTAGATTTGATTTGGCTTAAGACTAGCAGGGGCATGTCGTTCCCCTTGACTTGACTGGATACAGGCGTTCTCCTAGACTTGATTGGGTTAAGACTAGAAGGGAACACATGGGTAATGTAGATTTGATTTGGCTTAAGACTAGCAGGGGCATGTCGTTCCCCTTGACTTGACTGGGTACATCGTTCTCCTAGACTTGATTGGGTTAAGACCACTATGGTCTGGAAAGGGGGTGTGGTCGAGGCACAGCTGTACAATATGTGGACGGTGAAGCCTGACACTTTGAGCGACGAATGCGGGAGTCTGTAGTTTGGGGTCCTCCGCCAGAAAAGTTTCAAAACACACAGGTGGTGTTGGTGGTGGTGGTGGTGGTGGTGGTGGTGGTGGTGGTGGTGGTGGTGGTGGTGGTGGTGGTGGTGGTGGTGGTGGTGATGATGATGGTGTTGGCGGTGGTGGAAGAGACAAACTTTTGGGGGACATAAAGGAATGTGCATAATAATTTTCTCTCATTGTTGAAACATGTTTGATTTAAAATCCCACCATACAAGGTTGAAATATTGATTGTGTTTTCAGTCTCATGTTGGTTTTCGCTAAGAAGGCTTTGAAGAGGTTACAATAAACAACAGTATTTATTGAAGTGTTTTCCGATACCACCAAGGGTGGATCTAGAACCCACAATTCTTTGGGGCCAAATGTTGGATTGGGCTATATGAATATTTGTGGTCTTGCAAGAAAAACGGTAGCCTACACCTCAGTAGTCAGAATAGGCTATAACATATTAAAAAATATTCATGGCCTATCAAAAAGTGCATGTGTGTGTGTGTGGAGGAACATTTGATATTCTGTCCCCCACTCTAAAAAGTGGAGGGTATCACATCCCCCGACCCATCGATCGACGCCCATGATTAGAACGGTCTAGTATAGATGTTTACAAAGTTACTTGCTAACATGATATTGCCTAAAACAACATCTATTTACCTCAAAACTGCAATTATTTTGTACATTTTAACATTCTAGAAAAACAAATACTATAAAAGGAAAAAGACAAACACGTGACCACAAGAAGCGAGGTAAATGAATAATTATTTTGCACATGAGCTTATTGGTTAAAAATAAACATAAGATCGTGTGACTCGAATGAATGATTGTGTACCAATGGTATTGGATACCAGTGGGAGGGGAGGGGCTTTCTGCGGCATTCCACGAATCATGCAGCACATAATGACATCACTAACACGAAAGTAGTTAGTTCCTAGACGCCGGTCTTGGTTGACAAGTAGTGCAGCAGCCTAGAACCAGACTATAGGCGTGTACTATTTAAGTAGGTCTGCGCGCGAGGGAAACCCATTTTAGTTCAAGTACAGTCCCCGCCCGGGTCAGTGCAGTCAATTCTCACCGAAGTAGTGCAGCTATTTCATTAATAGCGTACGAGGAACTTCATCTTAACTCAGCGGTGCTTAGATCAATCAGAAGACTGTAAAGTCAGCATCGAGTGGTGAGTATAGTTGTGGGGGTGTATACCGGGTACCCTTATAAAAATTTCACAGTTTCGTCACACAGTGAAACCTCCGCAATCTCTTAAAGTTGTAGATTGAAATTCACTCTAACCAATTGAAACTAATGACACATTGTTCATAATTTGTCACTAGTTTCAATCGGTTAGAGTGAATTTCAATTTAAAACTTTTAGAGTGTATGAACACAGTGTTCTTGTGTATTCCACCCAGTCGTCACACTGTGGCCTCACTGTGTTCTCTGTGTGTGACACTATGAATTTGGAGATATCATGGCGTAGGGAAGTTATTCTTTACAGAGATACATCAGAGAATTGTACCGGCAACTATATACTTGTTAGTTAGTCACCTAGGGTAGAATGTCGTATCCGACCGCCACTTTTTCTCATTCAATATAACCAATAATGTAATCTTACCAACCCAGTGAGGTAGAGAACGTATGGATGATGATGGACATATACTTCAAATTATTCCAGAATATTTATTTCATGAAAAATCGGGCATTTTTGGTATACGATGACTTCCTCGGTCATATCAGTCTGATCTTGTCAAGGCCTGTTCGTGACCAACATAGTCATTGTGTATGCGCAGTGGCAACTATAATGTGATCCTTCTATTTTCTGAAGGGGAGGATGTTTTTAGAAGGGAAATAATGTCCGAAAACCATCATAAAAGTGGATTTTAAAGATAGTTTTCGCTTTCTGTACCCCGAAAAATCAATAGAATAATTTGTTAACTAGTTAGTGGCTGCAAAAAATTTCCCCAAAAACCTTTAAAAGTGGCGGTCGGATACGACATTCTTTTCCATAAAACAACCAATCTGTGAATGTTTCAGCTCAATACAGAGTCCAAGTCATGAGAAAAGTGTGAAAAAACATTCACAATATTTTATGAAAAGACTTGGAGCAAAAAGTTGTCAACTTTTTGTTTGTTTTTCCGATATCAGAACACATCAGACATAATAATATTTCAGAATAATTGCTACCTACCAACTTTACATCAAGTTAGCTGTCTAAAAATAATTTTGTTATTTTGTACTTGAGTAATTACCAATGTACCTTGTACCTTTCCCTCAATATAAACAGATTTTGTAAGGCTTTATGAGTTGTCCTGATCTATCAAGATATTCTGTTTTCTGTCTTTAATTCGTTTTTGTTGATTGCTTGTGCTGTGATATTTTGAGATGTTGTATTACTGAATAAATAATCCAACCAAACCTACACCTCTTAAATGGAAAGAAATCAATTTTTCCCAATATCACCAACACTCTACCTTCCCTTTACCGCCACCTATAGTAGTAGCATATATGGGTTCTTATTGTTGAGGAGTTACGCCCAATTTATAGGTTTCCTGCCAATCTCCCTTACCAGCGGCGTAGCCAGGACTTTTCAGTGGGGGTGGGGGGGGCGCAGGGGGCATTGCTTTTCAGTGGGGGCCCCAGGGGTATGGGCTTTCCCTTTTGATTTTCTTTTCTGTTTTTTGGGGCACTATGAGGATTTTTCGTGGGGGGCTCCTGGGGGGGGGGCACTGGAAATTTGTGGGGGGTGGGGGCGTACGTGCCCCCAGGCCGCCCATGGCTACGCCGCTGTCCCTTACTCCTTCACTGTCCCTTACTCCTTCACTGTCCCAAGTTGCTCTGGTTGTTATAAGCTTTATATGATCCCCATAGGATCACTATACGTTGCCTGAGGATGAGAAAGTGAGAATGTGATCTCCGTGCGTGATTTATAGAGGAGCATCAGGAAACTATTAATAACTGAACTTTGTTCATTTTTAGAGAGGTTACGTTATTAGACATTAGTAAGCTAAACAACATCAGTTTTATTATCTCAACCCAAGGTAAAATATCGTAAAAAGTCATTTTATTCGAGCCACTTTTGTCTGAAATAAAAAAAAAAGCCAAGATCCACTTTCGGGGAAAGAAATCTAACATTAACTCAGGCAACAGTATCAATCATTTTCAGTGTTATTAGTACACAATTTATGGTCAATACTAAGGGTTATATTGTCCACTGAAGGGGTGACTTTGCAAGGGCAACATCAGGAAGGCGATATTTAAACGTAAGAGGACAATTCTTTCCCTCAGTGGAACTTGGGCTTTTCTAAATTTGAGACAAACTGGATGCGGAGAAAGTGACGGTTTACAATATTTTACTGCCCCGTTGGCCTTCTCATACTAGACCGCGGTCGTTGACGTCGGTCGAGGACGACGTATAGGGTCGGTAGGGTTGACATATGTACAGTGTATCGTGACTGCCACACTAAAGCAATAATTAGTTAGAAAGTTGTTTGGATATATGAATTCGTCTTTTCTTATTTCTTTGTGTAAAGGAATTGTATATCATCAACGCGATTGGAAACAAGTTGTTCTTAAAAAATAAGCAAATCGCAGTTTGGTAGGGAAAAAGGTCGTGGATTGGAAATCGTTTTTTATTCAAGTTTGCTGTTTGATTTAAACAAGTCACATAATTATACAGAGACACATTACGGTCAGATAAGTACAGATATAATACTTAAATACACATCCTTGCCCCAGTTAATTAATTAAGGTGTTTAGATAGAAAAAAGTATGAAAGTATATTTAAAATATAAAGGGAGGAAAGTAAAAATAAATTTGTTTTAGCCCCTTTTATAGATTATTAACCTACTGTTACTCATCTTCCTATCTTGTCTCATCTTTTTATTTTATGTAAATAATTTTCACGCGCGCGTTTACGCACACATTGAACGCTCTACCAACCTATTAAAATGATTATGTGTTCTTTGTTAATAACAAACGCAATATACGATTTTTATTTGTATTTTAAATAGCTTTGTATTACTGTTAAGGGCCGGTCACACTGCAGCGATTACAAGTAACGATAACGAACACGACGCAAAAGAACGCATTCTATTGGTTAAATTGTACCGCGCGGAATACGCGCACGCTTATTTAACCAATCGATGGCGTTCATTAGCAGCGTTCTCGTTCTCCTTACTCGTTATCGCTGCAGTGTGACTGGCCCTTTACACTAATTACCTTCAAATGTAATACATGTAGACGTGTTTTTCTACTTCATAAGTTTTGTTACATTACTGCATCGTATTTCTACATTATTCTGTTATCCTTTGTTCCTGTTTATCATCATATTTCTACTGACTTTGTTTATTCATCTTACGGTAAGCTCATATTTATGAATCAACATTTTTAAAACAAAATTGATTTTGTTTATATCCATCTTATAGGACTACATTTAATTTTACTTCATTCCGTCAACATAAAAATTATTTTATCAATTTTCAGATACATCAACGTTAATTGTTAGACCCTCCTAGTTCCTCATCCATTTTTTTTTTTTTCGTCACAAAATAGGTGAGATTTATTTATTTATTTATTATTGTTTGTTTGTTTTTATTTGTATAGGCCTATACAGGGTGTCCCTGAAAAAAGGAAACCCAAATTTTCGGGTACATTACTCAATAATTAATAATTATTTTTTCAAAAATGTACACATCATTGGAAAGCTCATTTTCTCTTCTTTCATATGACACCATAAACATGATCAATGAATCACGCATGACCGATTACATACAGTCTGAAGAGGCACTGACAGAAACCCAATTGTTCAAAATTAGTAGATGGCTGCTACATTGAGTGCCATGAGAACAAGGGCACAGGCTTGTGTGGACAAGAATGGTGGACATGTGCAAGGACATTGAACTTTGTTTTTTGACAAGCACATAATCATAACAAAGTTACTGTCATGAAAGGAATGGAATAAAAAATTCCTAAAACAAATTGATTTGTGTAACTGTGTCCTTATTCCTTATTGTAACGTGTGCATAACTGCCTCATTTGCCTTGAACAAATGTCAATGTGCCATACCAAGTACAAATTGACCCTGCTCAGTCATGCGTGACCCTTCCATCATGATTATGGTGTCATATGAAAGAAGAGAACATGAGCTTTCCAATGATGTGTGCATTTTTGAAAAAAAAAAAATTAATTATTGAGTAATGTACCCGAAAACTTGGGTTTCCTTTTTTCAGGGACACCCTGTATAATGTTGTTAATTTCCCCTACTAATAGTGATACATAAAAAGAGTCTTTAACAGGCAGGTCGTGCAGTCTCAGCATGAGACGAAACCTGCCTTATAGCATACTGCACCTGACGAGTCATGCTATTTTTTCAATTTAAAAAAAAGAAGAAAAAAAGTTGTTTAAGAACTCTTATTGCCGGCTTTCACATCCTCTTAACCCTTAATATTTTCGTTAATAACATTTTAAAACTTTCAATTTTTTCCTGTATTATTTCATTTTGCATTAGCCCTAATACACTTTTACATAAATCCACAAAACAAATTTTATTTAATTTTTTTCTAAATATTCTTCATCTTTATTTTACTTTTCCTTTTTGTTCATCACCAATTATGATTTTAATTATACACCCAGATCAATTAATCAACTTAGTTTTTCTACGTTGTCACTTCATACATCCTACATAGCGCCAGTTGATATAATCTACTCTACTTAATTGTCTACTTGATTATTCAAGTTATTGCCACAACGGCCTAAACTCTTATATTATTGGTTACTCAACCTTTATATTATCAATATTTAAATTTATTAATTATTAGCCTTCATTTTCTTATTAATTATTTTTATTACTTATTTAATTTTCATATTTTATATCATTTATTGTTATCCTTTCATTATGCCATCATCTCGCCCCAGAAAAATTAATTTTGATAAAATCAAACAATGTCATAACTTCAATAAATGGAAAACTGAATCCCAACTTTGTCATAAATTTCCCAATGGACATTCACACAGTTAAAATTGCCCATACCATTTACACACACAGCTATTTGCTATTAATTTGCTCTGTTCATATAATTATAAATAAGATGCGCGTGTACGCGCGTGTACGCGCGCGTACTGTGTAACATAGACATAAAAACACACTGTCCCCCACATACATGTATGTACATGTATGTACATGTATGTACATACATGTACATACATACATGTATGTACATGTACATACATGTATGTACATGTATGTACATGTATGTGCAGTCAACTGTGTGTACTGTATATTGTATGCAGACACAACTGAACTATACATTACAATTTACATACATACTAATAATGTTAAGACAACCTGACTGCACGCATTCTTACGGTGAGTAAAGAAAACAAAATAAACAGTTTATTCCGAGTAGAAAGCATTTGATCTCCTAGTGATAAATATCGTATTGTTTTTGTTTATTGTAACGGTTCGTGAACCTCCGTAACATTAGTTAGGCTACTTTAGACATGTTACTGTTAGAACTGTGTTCTTCAGCCGATATTCACAAAACCTTTTACTTAAATAACTAGCCTAGTAAAGTAGTACCGGGTATAGGCCTATAAGTAACGTAAATGTGTTCAGACAGTTTGTGACAAGATCTATCGAATGAGGCCATGAAAACATGCATAGGTCACCGTTAAAAGGGTGCTATACCCATTTTGGGGTATGTTTTTCTTAATGTTTGGTCAAGAATATAGTGTTTTCCGACAAGTTCCTTAATTTTCATCCATTGACCATGAAATGTGACACAAATAACATGTTGTACAAGCAACCATCATGACCATTTCAATTAGGCCTATTTGGGTCATTTATTGCAAAAGTACAATAAAGTCTGATAGGCCTAACGTCATAATGTATGATATCATAAATTTATATAGGCCTAGGCCCTATTGAGTATTGAGCAAAAAAATTTGGAACAAATCTTTAAAAGAAAATGCTTTGGCCAATTTGGGGACAAAATTAAATATAAGTTATTTCATTTATTAAACGTAATATATAGCGGCCATATTGGATTGACTCAGTGTTGGCCAGTTCAGAGTTTAAAAATTGACAACAAATCCCAAAATGAATAAATGCCTTTAATAATAATAGGGCCTGTCCACACAAGGTTTTCACAAATTACAAAATCTAAATTTTCTCAAAAAGGAAGTTTAATTATTAAATGGAAAGACAAATCTGCTCCAAAAAGAATCTTCAATGAGTGCAAATAGCAATGGTTTGTAAAATGTTTTTCTTAACTGCACATAAACACAAAACGAGTGTGTGTGCAATCAATGGCAGATCCAGGATTTGGCTAACATGGGGGTTGGGGAACCCAAGTCACACATCCTCATCCCCTTGTAGGCAAAATATTTTTTTATCAAGTTTTGTTTATTGCCATGGCCACTTTGTCCCCCCCCCCTGTATTCACCCTTGCCCCCCCTGTATTCACCCTCCCCCCCCCCCTGCAGCGTTGCCACCCCTTGACAAATTTCACTAGATCTTGAAAAATTCAGGTTCATCTTGAAAACTTGAAAAAAAAAACAGAAAAGAGCCTAATCTTGAAAAATTCAGACCATCTTGGAATATTGAAAAAAATCTCATTAATTTGGTCGTTAACACAGTCGTTCGTGTCACCGACAGAACTAGAATATTAGCAATATTGTTTTGTGGTCATACACAGTCACATGGAGTCCTGACTCAGTCCTGAAACTTCAGAATGTAGGCTAGGCAGTACGAAGTTACGAACATGCTCACTGATATTCGAAGGATACACCATAAAACCAATATCGGCAACTGACTACTACGGATCTCACATAGTCATACGGTAATTGCCTGTTACAGTCAGAATAACATTGTAATTAATATGTTACCATTAGTGAAATGGTTAGAGGTCATGCGTGTAGTCCAACATAGGTCTTCTAAAAAATACCTCTATCTCATGCGTGATAGTTATCTCTACTACGCATCATTTGTTAGCAGGAAATGTGTCTGCTGTATGTGTGACAGGATGGCATCAATAGTGGGCTTTCATATGACGTCACAGGTACGGACAACGCCTCCATGATCCCGGGGAAGAATACCGAAAGTGTACCAAACGGACATACGGTGTCCCACGATGTAAAACTTCCTCAAAGCACTTAGTTTCACCATTACATCAAAATAATCTCTTCATGTTATACAATTATACTGGAAAGAATGTCGTATCCGGCCGCCACTTTTTAAGGGCTTTTTTGGATTTTTTTTGCAACCACTAACCAGTTAAAAAATCATTCTATCGATTTTTGGTGGTACAGAAAGCGAAAACTATCTTTAAAATCCACTTTTATGATGGTTTTCGGACTTGATTTCCCTTCTAAAAAAATTATCCCCTTCAAAAAATAGAAGGATCCTATTATAGTTGCCACTACGCATGTACAATGACTGTTGGTCACTAATTGTGGAGTTTACAAGATCAGACTGACATGACTGAGGAAGTCATTGTATACCAAAAATGCCTGATTTTTCATGAAATAAATATCCTGGAATAATTTGAAGTATATGTCCATCATCATCCATATGTTCTCCACCTTACCAGGTGGGTAAGATCACATTATTGGTTATATTTAATGAAAAATAGTGGCGGCCAGATACGACATTCTACCCATTATAATACTTGTAAATACTGCCTAATCGTTTTGGAACACCGTTTTGCGTTGAAATATATGATCTTGAAAAAAACAAATTGAATCTTGAAAGATTTTTGGCGGTCATCTTGAAAAATTTCAGTTTTCAGAGTGGCATCACTGCCCCCCTGTATTCACCCTTACCTGCCACTCTGCATGTGTGATCCACAGCATTTATTTGGGATTCTTGATGCCCTGTTGTTCATTCTGAGTGCTTTAAATATTATGACTTTAACATTTTCTGGGGATGCAGTAACTGAGTAAGAAATGTAACCTATTCTATAAATGGTTTACAATTCAGTTTTTGCAGGATCTTTTTTATAATGGACTACCAAAAAATGTTGGGGTTGATTATATGGAAAATATTTTTAAAAAGTTTTGTTTATTGCCATGGCTAGGGGGGGGGGGGGGTGCCTTATATGGACCTTCATATTGTTTAATTTCATAATCATTTATGGGAAATCCAAAAAGGGGGTGGGGATATTGATATAGGGATGACATTAATATCAAGGGGACATGTCCCTGTGCCCCACCGATCAACGCCCATGCTGACAACTAATTGTTCTTAAACACAGGGTCAATGTCTACTATACTATCCTGATTTGGAGATACTGTTATCCCGATTGAAACCCTATTCTCCCAATGAGGATACCACATAAAGAAGTGTGGCTCACAGGGGTCGATGTCTACTATACTATCCTGATTGGGAGATACTGTTATCCCGATTGAAATCCTATTCTCCCAATGAGGATACCACAAAGAAGTGTGGCTCACAGGGGTTGATGTCAACTATACTATCCTGATTGGGAGATACTGTTATCCTGATTGAAACCCTATTCTCCCAATGAGGATACCAATTGACCCCAATCAGGAAACCCTTAGGTGACAACCACACCTGCGGTATTATCAAATGTTTGCACTGCAGAATTACAATGGAAATTA
Source organism: Zoroaster sp. YZ-2022 (assembly GCA_029582265.1). Lineage (NCBI taxonomy): Eukaryota > Metazoa > Echinodermata > Asteroidea > Forcipulatida > Zoroasteridae > Zoroaster > Zoroaster sp. YZ-2022. The sequence continues at coordinate 7,392,298 of CM055833.1, read as the reverse complement.
TGTTTTGTTTTTTTAATTTTTTTAATTGACTAGAGAGGGACAGATGAGATGACCACAACAGTGGTAGAGACCAAGAGATGACGTCACAGAGAGGCCCTAGACAAAACGTAGATGATCAAGATGTCAGTGCTGCCACGACTGACATGTGGGAGCTAGATATAACAAGTAAGACATGATACTTTTATGTATTTTTGGGCGCCCATGGATTTGGAATTTTATCAAACTGAGAAATGAAATAATTCATAAACTGACATGAATCAATACTGTGGGAAATGTACAAATACTTTTGTAAGTTAATTGAGCCTTCTGACTGAATGTTTTTTTTAATACTAACTGCCAAAGCAAATTATTTTAAAGCAATTTAGGTTAATAACCAGTGCTGTTCCTGTATTATAGCAAAATTTACCAACATTAGGAAAATATTGTGCAATGCGATACATGTAGTGTCTTTGCTACATATATTATGACATTATAAACTGGTTCTGATTTGTCCTCCTATATAACTGTATTGATAGTCATTGAAGTAGATGTAGGCCTAATGTATTTGTTTTCTTTTCTGTCAATTTGTACATAGATCCTCCTGGGGCAGGTCATCACCATACATTGGATCCATACGCAGGCAGTTTACAACAATCTCAGCAGTTAACATTACAGGGTAATGTGCAGAGTTTGAATGTCAGTGTTCACGACATGCCAATGTTTAATTATGGCTCCATTAAAACAACCAACTTTCCATATCCATCAGGCACAGCCATCGATATGTAACGGTAACGAAAATTTGTTCTACAAAATATCTTTAAGATGTCTTTTCATCTTTTCAAGAATGATGGTTTATGTTATCCTTTAAAGATCGTCCAGAAACATCCAAACGTCATCATTCATCTAGCTGGTCAGCCACACAGGTTCCTAATGTACCCCCTAAAAAGTGGATAACATCAGTTAAAGTATCAACATTGATAAAAAATGTTATATATGGGCTATCAAAAACTGCTATTGTTTAAAGATCACATATTCATTGATATAGTGCTCTACTACTCTAAAGAGGGGGAAGTGTAAGTCCATCAATCCCCAAACACTCAACATCCATTGATGGGGAAATAAGGGTGGATGATTCTTGTTCCGATGTCCCAATAAGTCTGTCCAAGACTGTACATGTGGATCTGCCTCTGCGTGCCAGGCCTCCATATTGCATAATTTTGTAATTATTTGTGGGAAATTCAAAAAGTGGGGGAAGGGGAGGGGGAAGGGGAGGGGGAAGGGGAAGGGGAATTGATATACTGTAACCACTTTAAAACGAGAGGGGGGCATGCCCCTGTGCCCCACCAATCGACGCCCATTAGGTGACAACAACATCTGTAGCGTTAACCTTAGCAAACATTTGCAGTAAAGATTGCAATGGAAATGTTTTTTTGTTTTTTTTAATTGACTAGAGAGTGACAGACGAGATGACTACAGCAGTGGTAGAAACCAAGAGATGACATCACAGAGAGGCCCTAGTGTCACCATGACTGACATGTGGGAGCTAGACGTAACAAGTAAGACATGAGACTTTTATGCGTTTTTGGGTGCCCATGGATTTGGGATTTTATCAAACTGAGAAATAGGTAAAACTTGTAGCTTTGCATGGTGAGGATGATAAGTAAGACTAATTGCGGTGACACCATGTGGAATCTCAATTGAGTAGTAATTAGTTCTGAAAAGAACTGGGGTACAACTACGTTCCCGATCAGTATGCTCGATCGTCGGAGAATGCGGACTCTGGAAAATGCTGCTGCTTAAGTAGACTGCTGGAGGATCATCCATGAATGGATGCTGGAGGATTGGATTGTTGAGGCGCACAGGCGGAAACTGTGAGACTATGAGACTAGGATCCTAGGGGTTGGGGTTGGGGAGGAGTGTGCCAATGAACTGAATCAGCGGTTAACAAGGCCAGGGGAAGTGAGCACAC
>CM055833.1:7353018-7389850 GCA_029582265.1 Zoroaster sp. YZ-2022 | reverse complement strand
TACTTTTTTACTAATTGGGGCCTACTTTTTGTAGAAAGCTTAACTGCCCGGCCCGTTGGTACAAGACAAATATGCTAGTATAGTATTTTACTACTAGAAACGGTTATAAAGGTTTAGCCCGGGAATGTTCCCTTGTTCAAAAACAGTCTCCTTTTTTTTTAGAAAAATTTTTAAATTTGTCCCCGTTTCCGGGCAAAAAAATTAAAAATTTTTTTAAAATGGAGCCCTGTTTTGAACAAGGGATAACCCTTTCCTTAAAAAGCCTTTCCTTTGTTTTGCCGGGGAAAAAATTTTTTGGGGAATAAATGGCCCCCCATAGCCCCGGTGACCAAAAAACCGGTACTGCCATGTCCAACCTCTTTTTGGCCTGGGTTATGGAAGCTGATTTTAGCTAGTTAGTAACTAGACGCCTGTGCCTGTCGTGGACTTGAAAGTTTGAAACCTCGTACCGAAGAATGCTGATTGTTTTCCCCGGTAATTTCTTTTTACATTTAAAAAAAAAGCGTTTTTAAATTTTGTTAAGTAATTATTTAAAAATAATAAAAAATTTTTGGGGATGGTTTTCCTTTAAAAGGGGTAAACCCAAAAATTTGCCACATTGTGTTCGTGTTAAAATTTTTTACACCCCATACTCATTTAAAATTTCTTCATTTCTAATTCTATAAACAAATTATTTAAATTAAAATGAAAATAATAAATTTTTTTAGGGTGACTTTTTTTTTGCTGTTAGGCCAAGAGAATAAAATCATAATTTTGGGATGGGGGAAATTTTCCCAAAAACACATAAAATTTTTATTCATTATTCATTATTTCCATTGATCTTTAAAACCACCCGCAATAAAACCCTTTTGGGTTTCTTTCTCATCTGTGAACGTACGTGAAATCATTATACGTGGGCCCCAAACAATATAGGTCCAACAGCGAACGTTTGTGCTTGAAGGGGTACTTTGCAGGTGCGGATCGGACGGAGTTTACCATACAGTTTTAGGGGGATGGACCTTTTTGTGAACGAGGAGGGGGCCCAAGACGGGAAGAGAACTTGTTGATTTATAGCGCACAAAATGGTAAATTTTGGGAAAAACTTTTTTACTGATGGGGATGTTTTGGGAACTAAATTTTTTTTGGGGGTACCTTTTGCAAATAATGATTTTTTTAAAAAATAAAAAAATTTGGGCGGTAGTTTTGGGACATGGGGGCGGTGGACGCAAATCTTTTTCATTCCCCGGGCCTTTTTTATATGTTTTTTTGAAAAAATCGGGGCTCACGCACTCCTCATCCCCTTTTTTGGCCAAAATGAATTTGGGTATAAAATTTTCGGGAAAATTCATTTCCGAAAAATGCCTTTCTCCATCCCCAACCACAATGCAGCTACAGCCCAGTAAAACGGCCCAAAAGGCCCTAAATTTAATGCTGGTGCGACCATGGGGAAGGACACAGACTCAAGTTGGACGAGGTTTTTGTTGCCGGGTCTTAATTTTTTGGGGAGGCTTTGTCACACACCAAAGTAAAAACATTTATTATTGATGTTAAATTTTAAAACCCGGGTTATCCCTATTCATAATTAACATTTGGGGTGTTTCACTTTTAAAACCCTCTTTAAATTGGTTTTTAAAACCATCGTTTTTGACATTATCTGGATTAGTTTTAAAAAGGTAAGTTTTAATTTTTTATTTTCCCGTTAAAAAATCAGAATGATTTGTTGGTTTTAATCATTAAATTGGAAAAAACATGGCAATTTTTATTTTTAATTAAAACAAAACCCCATTAAATTAAGGGGGTTAAAACATTACAACTGCCCCCCATTAAAAGTCCGGGATTAAAAAGGGCTTACTGAGATGCAGTAGTGGTACCCAAACCCAAAAATTAAAATTTGACTTTGTGTGCAAAAAAAGGCGATTCCCATCTTTTTTTTTCATTATTATTTAGTAATTAAGCTACTTGTGAAAAAAAATTTAATTTTACCAAATATATGACTAAAAATCCAAAATTTTAAAGCAATTATTAATTTTTTTTTTGTTGCCATTTCAGATTGCCAAAATTCTTTTCTTTTTCCCAAAATGGCAAATGGAGATGAGGTTTTGGGTTGGCCAGCCCTCAAATACATGTAGTTGCAAATTTGGGTAGAATGTCGTTTTCCCCAACTATTTTTCTTTAAAATAACCAATAATGTAATTTCCCCTCCGGGTAAGGTGGAGAACTTTGGATGATGATGGACATATATTTTAAATTATTCCAGGATATTTATTTCTTGAAAAATCAGGCTTTTTGGTATAATGACACCCCTTCATGTCAGTCTGATTTTGTAAACTCCACAATTACCCGACCAACACAGTCTTGTACATCGGGGGCAACTATAAATAGGACCCTTTCTATTTTCTAAAGGGGGAGGTTTTTTTAGAAGGAAATCAGAAAGAATGTCATATGGGGCCAATTTTTGGGGTTTTTTAAATTTTTTTGAAACCCACTAACCAGTTAAAAATCATTCGATTTTGGTGGTAAAAAAGCAAAAACTATTTTTAAAAACCACTTTTGAGGGGTTTTGGGGGACGTTTTCCCCCCTTCAAAAAAGGATGATAAATTTTGTTAAAAAAAATAATAAAAATAAAATAAATATTTAAAAAAAAATATATTTAATTTAAAAAAGGCGAAAGCTTTTTTAAAAAAAAAGTCAAATAAAGTAAAAAAAAATCAGTGATGAAAAAGTTTAAATGCTGGGAAGCCCAATTGGGGGTGACACCATTTGGAATCTCAATTGAGTAGAAAGTTCTGAAAGAACGGGGGGTACAACTCGACGTTTGATCATTATCCGATCGCCCTCGGGAAATCCGGACTCGGGAAAATGCTGCTGTTTAAATGAAAAGGGGTGCCGGGGTTTCTGGAAACATCGGGGAAAGCGATCTTGTCATTTCCCTTCCATGGTGAACTTGATGCTGGGGTGTTGCTGGTTTAATGGTGAAAACCCTTAGATTTCACATGGTGTCATTTAAATTAGTCTTATTTTATCATCCTCAAATAAACCCACAATTTTTACAAAATTTGTTTTTTATAATTTTATTTACTTTATTGCGGGTTTTTGATGATCTGGGATTTTAAAAATTAGCATCGGGTTTTTTTTAAAAGGGAGAACAGTAACCAGGGAAACAATGGAAAACTCAAATTACTCTGAGCTTTGTGGTGAAGAAGGTGCACAAAACCCTTACATCTCAACAAGACATTGAAAAAACCACTCTTTTGTAGAATCTGTAAAAAACTTTCCCCATCAGGATGGTCTTCAAAGGCACAGGGGTTGGGTCAAAAAAACAACCAAACATACAAATGTGACTTTTGGTAAAAATTTACCCAGAAATCCCTGTTATCAATCCCCAAAAGGTTTCACACTGAAGAAAAAAAAATTTTTTGTGACTTTTTGGGAAAAATGTTTAATCGGGATACATCCTAAAACGTCCCCAAAAAGATTCACCCCGGAAGAAACCATTTACGGCATTTGTGGTAAAACATAATGAGACTTTTAACCTAAAACGTTTTAAAGGATTCACACGGGGAGAAACCCTTTTTGGTGACATTTTTTAAAATTTTCCCAATAAATGCCCCTGTCATCAGGGGAAAGCATCCCAAGAAACCAATTAAAGACATTTGTGATAAAGATTTTAAGGTAAAATTTCCAAACACCACCAAAGGATTCCCCTGGAGAAAACCTTTTGTTTGTGACATTTGTGGAAAAGTTTTCCCTCAGTCAAGTACATTTTCATATCAGCGGCAGCATGCTCAAGGAAAACCATATAAATGTGACATTTGTGAAAGGTTTTTTTCGGTAAAATTTCTTTAAAACCCCCAAAAATATTCCCCTGGAGAGAAACCTTTTGTGTGAAAAAATTTTGGGGTAAAGCTTTCATTCAATCAAGTTCACTTTCATGTCATCAGCAGCAGTCCCAATGAAAACTATAAATGTGACATCTTTTAAAAAGGTTTGGGGAAAAGTCTCTCTTAACAACCCCCCAACTGATTCACCCCGGAAAAAACCATAAAATGTGACATTTGTGAAAAAAACAGTTTAAAAATTCCCCTTTTTAAATGCCCCAAAGGATTCCCCGGGAAAAAAACCCCCTTTTGGACATTTGTGATAAAGGGGTTTTTGTTGCCTTTTAAAAAAACCCCCAAAAAGGGTTCACACTGGAAAAAACAATTTCTTTGTGATATTTGTGGAAAAACTTTCTCTCTTTCCCGGCATTTTAAATCAGCGGCAGCATACTAATGAGAAACCATATAAATGTGACTTTTTGTGATAAAGGGTTTTGGAAAAAGCCTCTTTAAAAACCCCAAAAGGGTTCCCCTGGGGGAATTTAAATGTGATATTTTTTAAAGTTTTTTATGAAAAAAAAACCCAAAGCATCCCCAAGGGATTCAAAAGGAAAGAGAAACCAATTCTTTGTAGATCTGAGATGAATCTTTCGGAAAAACTCTAAAAAAACCCTTCGCTCTTCTTCATGGGGTCGTTCAGTAAAGGCTTAAAGTTAAACTGAAGACAGTTAAATTTTTGGGGGCCAATCTGATGTTTTTTGACTATTTTTCTCTTTAAATTTGCTCGTAATAAGCTAAATTTTTCCACAGGTTGGTTGTTTAAGTATTTGATTCAAAGAGTATACTTTAAAACGGGTTTGACCCAACAGAACCAATAATACATTCTTTCCCATGTAATGCTTTAAAAGCTGACAAATTTTTGAATTGGAGAAAAAAGTCATTTCAAGTAAAAAAATATTGAATTATTTAAAGGGGGTTTCCCCCCGGTTTTTAAATGTGTGACCCCTGTTTTGTAAACCCAAAGTTTCCCCCATCAAAAATTTTGGGGCCTTTATGTGGGGGTGGGCCCTTGATGGTTATATTTAGCCCCAGAAAATACCGCTTGATACCATGGACCCAAAACCCTTTTTTAGAAAGTAAACCCTTTCAAAAAAATTTTTTGATCAATAAGGAGATGAATTTACATTATTTGGGGAAACCTAGTTAATAATAAAAATGGGGGACTTATATAGCGCCATCCCCCAACTGAGTGGTGCTCAAGGGCATTAAAACCCTGCTCAAAAAGGCCATCATTCCTGAAACCTTTTCAGCTCCCGGGGGAGTAAAAGCTAAATTCTGCCATTAAAAGCGCATATGTTTCGAAACTCTGCCCCCCACAGGTCCCCTTTTTAGCCCTGGGTGGAGAGAAGCAATTATGGTTAAGTGTCTTGCTCAGGACAAAGTGTCAGGGGCCGGGTTTGAACCCACATTCTGCTGCTAACACCAGAACCTTGAGTCTTGTGTTAACCCCCGGGCCCCCACATTACATTAGTTGGGCATGGTAACATTAAGAATTTTGGGTTTTTAGGTGTATGCAAAAAAAGTTTTGAGGGTTTGCCGTTAGTATTTTCTTGGTTTTCATATTTTTGTAATTTTTTTAAAAAAATTTTTTGTTTTTGGGAAGAGAAGACATTTTTGGGACTTAATATTGTTGTTCCCAAAGAGGATATATTTTTAATTTGATATTTTGTGTGGGGTCGTTGGGATTTCCTGAATTTCAGAAATCTTGATTTTTTCCTACTTTTGGGAATAAGGGGTTTCTGAATTTTATCAATTTAGATCCCGGTTTCTGTGCATTTATATTTGGTTTTTTTTTTAAAAAATCCCGACAATTCTTCCGTTGAGTTTAAATTTCTAAAATTTCCCGGGAAATTTCCCTGAAGTATCCCCAAATTTAAGGGGTTTAAATTTCCCCTTTTAGCCTGCTTTAAACCCCTTTGGGAAAAAACCTTTCAAAAAGCATGGTCCCATAGGACCATTTTGTAAACCCAAAGGCCATTGATTTCAGCTCATGGGTGGTTTATAAAAAGCTATCGTTACCCACTATGGTGTGAAAGAACATCAACCCAGACATGTTGGAGCCTTTAGGGGAGTAGGGGAAAATGTTTATTCCTATAACTGCTATGGGTTCACAAAAAGGGGATTTTTTGGGTTAATTTGGGGTACGGAAAAAAGCGTTATCAGAACAAAAATAAACATCCAAACCAAAGGGCCCCTTTCATTTTTTTTACCCAAAATTTTTGTTAGGGTTTTAGAGGACCTCCTATCTGTTAAAAACCCTTGGCAGTTGTAGGGCGTCAACAGAAGTTATGGGGCCCCCACCTACTGAAAAATTTGGCCCATGTCACCACGCTGTTCGATAAGTGTCCGGGGACATCGGGGGTTTTAATTAATTGACATTTTTAACTACATGTGTATATATTTTTCCCGAATTTCAGGAAATCTATAATTTTTTAAAATTTGGGTTTTGGCTTTTTGTTTTCTTTAATATTTTAATAAGTAGTTTTTAAGAATGTTTTGGTCAAAGTTCATTTCTTGGATTGTTTGGAATATTCATTTACCCTTTATCATTTATGATAAAGAGTTAACGTAAAAGCCTCTCTTAAAAGCCACCAAAGGATTCACACTGGAGAAAAAACCATTTGTCTCAGACATTTATAAAGTATTTACTGGAGAAAAGCAACCTAAAAATTGTCACCAAAGGATTCACACTGAGAGAAACCTTTTTTGTTTGTGACATTTGTGATTAAACTTTATCCGAAATCCACACTCTTAAAAGCCACCGAAGGATTCACACTGGAGAAAAACCATTTGTTTGTGACATTTGTGGTAAAGCTTTCTCTTGTTTAAGTTCACTTTCATATCATCAGCGGCAGCATACTAGTGAGAAACCATATAAATGTGACAAAGAGGTTATGGTAAAAGCCTCTCTTAAAACCCACGAAAGGATTCACACTGGAGAAAAAACATTTGTTTGTGACATTTGTGGTATAGCTTTCACTCAGTCTCAGTCAAGTTCACCTTCATATCATCAGCAGCAACATACTGAGACCATATAAATGTGATATTTGTGATAAAACATTTGTGTTGAAATCCTATCTTAAAAGCCACCAAAGGATTCACACTGGAGAAAAACCATTTGTCTGTGACATTTAAGGTAAGAATTTACTGAGAAAAGTTAACTCAAAATTTGTCACCAAAAGGATCTACACTGGAAGAGAACCTTTTTTTTTTGTTGTGATATTTAGATTAAACTATTTTCCCGGAACGACATACCTAAAAGCCAATCAAGGATTCACACTGGAGAAAAAACCCATTTGTTTGTGGACATTTGTGGTAAAGCTTTCTCGAACAAAAGCACTTTCATATCATCAATGCATCATACTAATGAGAAACTATTTTAAAATGTAACATTTGTGATAAAACATTTATCCGAAAGACGTTTAAAAGCCACCACTGATTCACACTGGAGAGAAACCATTTGTTTGTGGACATTTGTGGTAAAGCATTTACCGAGAAAAGCAACTCAATTGTCACCACAAAGATTCACACTGGAGAGAAACCATTTGTTTGTAGCATCTGGAGATAAAGCTTCTGTAAAAAGAAAACTCATAAGACATTGCCTCTGCTTCATAGGGTACATTCAGTCAGCTGATCAAAGTTAAACTGAAGTTATTGTGTTAAACCTTTTTGGAGTCAATAATCTGATTGTAAAATTTTTTCACTATTTTCTCATTAATTGCTTATTGCAATAAGCTGAATCTTCACAGGTTGGTTGTTTTTTAATGCATATCTTGATTCAAAGAGAGTACTATATTTCTAGAAACAAGTTTGATCAACAGAACCAATGACATTCATTCTATGTAATTTTAAAAGCTGACAAACTTTTGAATTGGGATAAGTCATTTCAAGTACAAAATTATTAATTACTTAATAGTGTAGTGGTTCCCCCTGGTTATTTCAACTGTTTTAAATTAAGCTTGTAGAAACCCTTTTGTCTGTTTTTTTAAGCCCCAAAAACCTTGTACCCTATGTAAAGATTTTGGCCAAATTTGGAGGTAGAACCCCACGGTTGTACCTGGTCTGGGCGGCATACACTTTAATACCCTTTGATTAAGCCAGGACTCTAAGCTGCCGTGAGAAAGTACAGACCTGTTTTAAATAATTTTTATTAACCTAACTTTCCCAAGGTATTCTGGCTAGGAACCTTTCCCTTTAAACTTCTCCAAAAGTCTTCCAGCACCCTTGGAAACATTTCTTTATCTTCAAAATGCACCAAGTATTTCCATTGATCTTTATATATTCAGCACTTATGGCCTGTACCTTCTTGCCAGGTAGTGATTTTGCCCCACCTTTTCAAGTGGGTAAAAAGTGGCCCCCTGGGAGGATTTTTTGGAGGATATGGTGTGGTTAGTTAATAAGGAGATGAATTTACATTATTTGAGTGGAATCTGGCTGGCATGGTAACATTATTAAGAAGTATGGTTTAGGTGTATGCTTGAAAGTTGTAGTATTTTGGTTTTCACATTTTTAAAAAGTTTATTTAAGCCATAGAATTGGCCAGAGGGGTGTCTGTGTGTCTTTTGGACACCTCTTGTTTCACTCTGTTGTCATTTTTACATGTAAAAGTGCATTGGTAAGTGAACAATTTGGACACTGTTTCACCTGTCATACATGTAAAAGTGCATGTGCACAAGTGGAACACTTAATTGGACCTGTTTCATCTGTTTGCATTTTCTCTGGACATGTAAAAGTATTGTAAGTGAAACAATTTGGACACCTCTGTTTTGAAATCTTGTCATTTTAAAGTAAAAGTATTGTAAGTGAACAATTTGGGACACCCTGTTTCATCTAGTCCATTTACATGTAAAAAGTATATTTATGAACAATTTTGGGACACATTGTTTCATCTGGCATTTACATGTAAAAGCATTGTAAGTGAACAAATTTGACACCCTGTTTCATCTGGCATTTACATGTAAAAGTATTGTAAGTGAAACAATTTGGACACCCTGTTTCATCCGGCTTATATGTATGTAAAAGTATTATTTATGAACAATTTGGACACACCCTGTTTCCATCTGTTGGCATTTACATGTAATTAAGTATTGTAAGTGAACAATTTTGGACACCTTGTTTCATCTTGGCATTTACATGTAAAAGTATTGTAAGTGAACAATTTGGACAACTGTTTCATCTGGTCATTTACATAAAAGTATTTTTAATGAAAGTTCAATTTGGACACCCTGTTTCATCTGTCATTTACATGTAAAAAGTATTGTAAATGAACAATTTGGACACCTTATTTCACGTTTACATGTAAAAGTATTTAAAAATGAACAATTTGGGACACCTGTTTTGAAATTTCCAGCTAATTTTGACACCCTATTTCTAATTCTGGCCTCACATCTTGATTTAAGCTTTTATTTTGTCTGAAGGAAGAAAAGACTATTGTTGGACTTAATCTTTTGCTCACTCAGAATACTTTTCTTAACTCAATATTTTGTGTAAAGTCAAGCTGGGGCTATCCTTGTATTTTAAGAGTATTTCTTACATAATGTACTTGATTCTTTCCTACATTTGGATAAGTGGTTCTGATTTTATCAGATTTAGATACAACTTGGTTTCTGTCCATTTATATTTGGTATTTGTATTTTAATTGACATTTATAACTTAATTATTGTTATTATTTTTTTTGGGGGGGGGGTCTTTTATAAGAATTTACAGGCAAGTCTATAATTGTGCTTTATAGTAATCCACTGACCACTTTTACATGTAGTTCAGTGTTGGTTTTTGGTTTTATTATTTTAAAAATATTTGAACAATTTGGGTTTTGGTTTTAAGTTTTCTTTAATATTTTAATAAGTGGTTTTTAACCATTTTTTCAAAGTTTATTTCTTGATTGCTTGAATAGCTTTGCCCATTCATCAAATATTTTACATATCGAAGTTTGATATTTAAGTTTTGATTGGAAAGTAAATAAAATTGTTATATTTTTGTAAGCATTCAAATCAAGTTGGTCTCTTTCCGACTCATTCAAAGTATTTTGTCTCAATCCTTCAGAACTAGTGTTAATTGATCTCCCACATTTGTTTAATATATTAGTATTGTTAATCTGTTGAACTATTTTTTTCCAAATTACATCATTATTTGTGTTCAAAAGAGGATATTGTTCCAAATGATTTCCAATGAAAGCACTCAGGACGGCACGCTATCAATAACCCCCCGAAAACATTCACTCTCAGATCAGCTCCGTTCACGTTGATTACCATTTCAGGGGACTGAATGGATTTATAAAACTGGGTTTTTCCTGAAAATAGTTAATCTGTAATTTGGGGTAAACGTTGGTTAAGTTAGAAATAATGATCCTATTATTCTAGTGTTACTTAGACATTGATGTTTTTGTTCGATTATGATTTGTTTTAAGTAAGAAGACGATCCTAATGACACCCCTCCCCCGCCCCGCCCCGCCCCTCCACTCCTCCGCCCCTCCCCTATCAAGGATATAGACAGCTAGGCTACAGGAGTAAATGATTGAAGACGCAAAAGAACGAAGGTTGTAGTTCGGCTTATGCCACCCAATATCTGGTCAATTACTGGATGGGTTAAACCATATGTATGTATGTACTGACACGTTAACGCTTTGTGCTGAAGATCTGACGTCACGCTTCGAGGCTTGCGCGCGCGCGCGCTCGCTTCCAACCAAGTTCAAAGTTCAGCATCGGGAAAAATATGGCAGCTGCACGGCGCGGCTCGATTTCACAAAGAAAAGCACTAAGATTCATTGTTGGTATTACCATTTACCATAGTGATTTGTATTGTGACATCACACTTTGCTAAGCAATTAAGATTGATACACAGTTAAGATCAATCTTAGCTCATTGTGAAATACAGCTGCCATGTTATTTCCCCCGCCTAGCCATATTTCACACTCCGCAGTGACGCAGATTTACGCATGGCATACGCAGTGGCTCCAACCCCCCTCCCCCCGCCCCGTACGCATACGCATTCCATATCTCTTTTTGACTTCTCATCAGACTACCTTATTCTATATAGCATCATTAAATGTCACAGTACACCTGCTGTGGTAGTATGATTCGCAAGTCGCATCCAAGGACTGAAATAAATCACAAAATGTTGACAGAAAAAAATTTGCAAACATTTTTATTAACGGACCTCAGGAAATGATTGAACAGTGATATATTTTAAACCAAAACAGCAGTGAATAATGACATATTTGAACCAGAAAAGAAAAAAAAATCCTGATACACTTTTTTGCACAGTTTGCCCATGACTTTTCACTGAGTGGTTTATGAGTGGTTTATTGAGTGAATAACGGCACGCTTTTCACGAAAATGTGTTTGAACAAGAGGCAGTTGATATACAGACGTCGATCTTTTTTGTTGTTTTCGTTTACCTGCAGTACATGTACATGTACATGTACATGTAATTATACATATACAGCTGCAGGCCGTTGGAAAATAATAAAACTAGGTATCAACATGGAGGAATGGTATCAACAAGCATTAATAGCTGTACTACATATACATTGTCAGCGACAACACGAGGGTGAAATTGATACATTGCATCAATCACCTGTACATGTACGTTTCCGGTACCGTGTACATACACTGCCTGCCTGCCGGCCGGTTTCATAGCAGTCTTATTATTTTAGTAGTGTTGTGGTCGATCTATAGGCCGAAGTTGGCTGGCGGTAGCGCTGGGAAGATAAATTTACTTTTGGTTGGGGGTGAAGGGTACTGTGTTATAACTGTTTTTCGATACACAAAAGCTGGTCCTGGTAGTTATTTATATGAGATAGTACATTGAATTCATGATAATTCATTAAAAGCAAATTGTCAGTTTGCGTACGGTACGCATTTGCTTGGAAACCCCCTCCCCCTGTAGCTAGCTGTACGCATGGTGTATGCAATGTCAACAACCCCCCTCTCCCCCCCCCCCTTAAGCTTCGTGCGCGCGTACGTACAATGTACGTACTTTATGGACGGCCCCCCCTTAGGTGGTGTGCCGGCGCCGAATGTACGACGAGCGGAATATCTAGCTAGCTATGTACAGAGAGAGGGCGCTGTGCTTATGGAAGGAATTATGCATGGCCTTCGACGAAAAATTCGTACTCGAACTCGTCGAAGAATACTCATTGATTTACACTTTTTACAGGTAATTTCGTTACATTTCTATAAATAATGCCAATTATGTAAACTGTACATGTTAAGTCACATCGTTTTGATGCTGTGAACCATACAATAGATTAAAAATAACAGTGACAGCAGTGTGATGTTTTTAAGACATCTCGACCTTTCTGACAACTCCCTTTCTGACAACTCGATCATCGACTCACGAGACAACATTTTGGGAGACATTGAGCATTAACAAACACATCCAATGAGATGTTGGTCATTTCGTTGCCTGCTTAAATATGTTAACTGTTAAACATTGTGCGCAAGCTTTGGTTGGGTTAGGGTTAGGAACTGAGGGTTAGGAGTGTGTGGTTTGTCAAATAATTACTTTATTAATTAACAAGTTTATTAAGTTAATCATTTTCCTTGTCAGTTGCTTTTCATCTTGTTTATTTGATGAAATTATTTATAAAGCACATGACAGTTAAATAGAGTGAAAACTTGGTGTAAAGTAAATTAACTGTTTATCCAATATGTACGTTTGATCTGGTTGGGAAAAATAAGATCAATTCAAATATTTTGAAAATTACCTGTACTTTATGAACAGAAATATGAGACTAGGGTAGAATGACTTATCAGGCCTAAACTATTTTTAATTATATATAAACAATAATGTAATATTACCTAAATGGTAAGTCCAAGAGAATGAAAGTCATAGATTTGTGTCTGGGAAATTTCGAGAAAACACATGAGGCTTTTTCATTATTCATTAAATTCATTATTTCCATTGATCATAAGTGGCGGCGGATCGACATTCTTTACGGAGACTCTTTGGTGTGCTAAGTATTGTACAAAAATTAACAAGCATGAGCAGATGAGTGTTGATCATTTTATTTGCTTTATTGTAGGTTTGATGATCTGAGTGGCAGTAATTTGCATCTGGTGTTTGTGTCTTTGTGAAGGAGAACAGTAACCATGGAAACAATGGAAAACTCTAATTACTCTGAGCTTTGTGGTGAAGAAGGTACACAGAACCTTACATTTCAACAAGACATTGAAGAAAAACCAATCATTTGTAGAATCTGTAACATAGCTTTCTCGAGTCAGGATGGTCTTCAAAGGCACAGGGGCTGTCATGAAAAGAAGAAAACATACACATGTGACACTAGTGATAAAAACCACCAAAGCAGTAGCTGGAAAAAACCATTTGTTTGTGACATTTGTGATCAAACGTTTGGTCATAATCCACCCTAATATGTCACCAAAGGTTCACACTGGAGAAAAAACCATTTGTTTCTGACATTTGTGGTAAAGCTTTCTCTCATTCAGGCACACTTTCATGTCATCAGCGGCTGCATACTAATGAGAAACCACACAAATGTAACATTTATGATAAAGAGGTTACATGAAAACCTCTCTTAAAAGCCAGCAAAGGATTCACACTGGAAAAACCATATAAATGTGACATTTGTGATAAAGAGTTTATACAAATACCCATCTTAAAGGCACCAAAGGATTCACACTGGAGAAAAACCATTTGTTTGTGACATTTGTGGAAAGCTTTCTCTCATTCAGGCACACTTTCATGTCATCAGGCTGCTGCATACTAATGAGAAACCACACAAATGTGACATTTGTGATAAAGAGTTTATGCTAAAAGCCTATCTCAAAAGACACCAAAGGATTCACACTGGAGAAAAACCATATAAATGTGACATTTGTGATAAAGAGTTTATACAAAATACCCATCTTAAAAGACACCAAAGGATTCACACTGGAGAAAAACCATTTGTTTGTGACATTTGTGGTCAAGCTTTCACTCAGTCAAGTTCACTTTCATATCATCAGCAGCAGCATACTAATGAGAAACCATATAAATGTGACATTTGTGATAAAACATTTATCTTGAACACCACTCTTACAAGCCACCAAAGGATTCATACTGGAGAAAAACCATTTGTTTGTGACATTTGTGGTAAAGCATTTACTGAGAAAACCAGCTTAAATTGTCACCAAAGGATTCACACTGGAGAAAAACCATTTGTTTGTGAGATTTGTGGTAAATCTTTCTCTCATTCAAGTTCACTTTCATCTCATCAGTGGCATCATACTAATGAGAAACCATATAAATGTGACATTTGTGATAAAACATTTATCTTGAACACCACTCTTACAAGCCACCAAAGGATTCACACTGGAGAAAAACCATTTGTTTGTGACATTTGTGGTAAAGCATTTACTGAGAAAACCACCTTAAATTGTCACCAAAGGATTCACACTGGAGAAAAACCATTTGTTTGTGACATTTGTGGTAAAGCTTTCTCTCATTCAGGCACACTTTCACATCATCAGCGGCTGCATACTAATGAGAAACCACACAAATGTGACATTTGTGATAAAGAGTTTATGCTAAAAGCCTATCTCAAAAGACACCAAGGGATTCACACTGGAGAAAATCCATATAAATGTGACATTTGTGATAAAGAGTTTATACGAAATACCCATTTTAAAAGACACCAAAGGATTCACACTGGAGAAAAACCATTTGTTTGTGACATTTGTGGTAAAGCATTTACTGAGAAAAGCAACCTAAATTGTCACCAAAGGATTCACACTGGAGAGAAACCATTTGTTTGTGACATTTGTGGTAAAGCTTTCTCTCATTCAGGCACACTTTCACATCATCAGCGGCAGCATACTAATGAGAAACCACACAAATGTGACATTTGTGATAAAGAGTTTATGCTAAAAGCCTATCTCAAAAGACACCAAAGGATTCACACTGGAGAAAAACCATTTGTTTGTGACATTTGTGGTAAAGCTTTCTCTCATTCAGGCACACTTTCATGTCATCAGCGGCTGCATAACTAATGAGAAACCACACAAATGTAACATTTATGATAAAGAGAGGTTACATGAAAACCCTCTCTTAAAAGCCAGCAAAGGATTCACACTGGAGAAAAACCATATAAATGTGACATTTGTGATAAAGAGTTTATACGAAATACCCATCTTAAAAGGCACCAAAGTTCACACTGGAGAAAAACCATTTGTTTGTGACATTTGTGGTAAAGCTTTCTCTTATTCAGGCACACTTTCATGTCATCAGCGGCTGCATACTGTGAGAAACCACACAAATGTAACATTTATGATAAAGAGGTTACGAGAAAACCTCTCTTAAAAGCCAACAAAGGATTCACACTGGAGAAAACCATATAAATGTGACATTTGTGATAAAGAGTTTATAAATACCCATCTTAAAAGGCACCAAAGGATTCACACTGGAAAAACCATTTGTTTGTGACATTTGTGGTAAAGCTTTCTCTCATTCAGGCACACTTTCATGTCATCAGCGGCTGCATACTAATGAGAAACCACACAAATGTGACATTTGTGATAAAGAGTTTATGCTAAAAGCCTATCTCAAAAGACACCAAAGGATTCACACTGGAGAAAAACCATATAAATGTGACATTTGTGATAAAGAGTTTATACAAAATACCCATCTTAAAAGACACCAAAGGATTCACACTGGAGAAAAACCATTTGTTTGTAGCATCTGAGATAAAGCTTTCTGTAAAAGAAAAACTCTCATAAGACATTGTCTCCTGCTTCATAGGGTACATTCAGTCAGTGTACCAAAGTTAAACTGAAGACAGTTAAACTTTTGTAGCGTCAATCTGATTGTATTTTCACTACTTTCTCATTAATTGCTCATTGTAATAAGCTGAATCTTTCACAGGTTGGTTGTTTAATGTATATCTTGATTCAAAGAGAGTACGCATACTTCTAGAAACAGTTTGATCAACAGAACCAATGACACATTCATTCCATGTTATGCTCTTAAAAGCTGACAAACTTTTGAATTGGGGATAAAAGCAGGGTTGTCACCAGACCAAATTGAGTGCTGGCTAATTTTATTGATTGCGAGCATAGTGAGTGGAGCGAATGGAGCGCAGCTCCTCACGGCCGGGGGTCTAGGGGCCCGCTTAAGGGCCCCTGGTGGGGTCCAGGGGCAACAGCCCAGTGGGGGTCGAGGGCGGCCCCCTCAGGCTTTAGCTTTTAAGAATGTAATGCTATTAATGTATATCTTGATTCAAAGAGAGTACGCATACTTCTAGAAACAGTTTGATCAACAGAACCAAAGATACATTCATTCCATGTTATGTTCTTAAAAGCTGACAAACTTTTGAATTGGGGATAATAAAAGTCAATTCAAGTACAACATTATTTAATTACTTAATAGTAGTGGTTCCCCCTGGTTATTTCACTGTTTTAAATTAAGCTGTGTAGACCCTTGTCTGTTTTTTTAAGCCCAAGCTTGTACCCCTATGTAAAGATTTTGGCGGTAGAACCTCTGTGGTTGTACTCAGTCTGCGGCATACACTTTAATACCCTTTGATTAAGCAAGGACTCTTAAGCTGCCTTAGAAAGTACAGACCTGTTTAAATAATTTTGATTAACCCTAACCCCCTAGGTGTTCTGACGAGGAACCTTCCTTAATCCTCAAAATCCTTCCTTAATCCTCAAAATCCTTCCTTAATCCTCAAAATCCTTCCAGTGCACTTTTGGAAACATGCCTTTATCTTCAAAATGCACCAAGCATTTCTGTTGATCTTTTATATTCAGCACTTATGGCCTGTACTTCTTACCAGGTAGTGATTTTACCCCATTTGATCTGGTGTAAAAAAGTGCCCCTGGGAGGGTTTTGGAGGATATGGGGTGGTTAGGGTTAATAAGGAGTTGAATTTACATTATTTGAGGAATCTAGTTGGCATGGTAACATTATTAGGAAGTTTGGTTTAGGTGTAAGCTTGAAAGTTAGTATTTTCTTGTTTAAAGTTTATTTAAGCCATAGAATTGGCCAGAGGGGTGTCTGGGTTTATTTTGGACACCCCGGTTTAAATTTTGGACACCCTGTTCCATCTGTCATTTACATGTAAAAGTATTATAAGTGAACAATTTGGACAGCTCATTTGGATGACCCTATTTCTGAATTCTGGCTCACATCTTGATTGAAGCTTTTATTTTTGTCTGAAGGAAGAGAAAGACTATTGTTGGACTTGATCTTTTGCTCACTCAGCAGAATACTTTTCTTAACTCAATATTTTGTGTAAAGTCAAGCTGGTAGATTTCCTTGTATTTTATGAGTATTTCATAACATAATTTACTTGATTCTTTCCTACATTTGGATAAGTGGTTCTGATTTTATCAGATTTAGATACAACTTGGTTTCTGTCCATTTATATTTTGTATTTCAATTGACATTTATAACTTAATTATGGTTATTATTTCCCAGAATTTACAGGGAAGTCTATCATTGTGCTTTACAGGTATCCACTTTTAGTTCAGCATTGGTTTTTGGTTTTATTATTTTGAAAATATTTGTACAATTTGGGTTTAGGTTTTAAGTTTTCTTTATTATTTTAATAAGTGGTTTTTAACCATTTTTATGGTCAAAGTTCATTTCCTGATTGATTTAATATCTTTATGCATTCATCAAATATTAATCTAATCTAATATTAATCTAAGTTTGATATTTAAGTTTTTATTGGAAAGTATATAAAATTGTTATATTTTTGTAAGCATTCAAATCAAGTTTGTCTCTTTCCGACTCATTCAAAGTATTTTGCCTCAATCCTTAAGAACTAGTGTTAATTGCTCTCCCACGTTTGTTTATATATCAGTATTGTTAATCTGGTGAACATTTTTTTCTCCAAATTACATCATTATTTGTATTCAAAAAAGGAGGATATAGTTCCAAATGATTTTCAGTTTCAATGAAAGTACTCCGGAGACACGCCGTCATTAACCCCAAACCCTTCCCTCTCGGATATCAGCTCCATTCCAGTTGATTAACATTTCAGGGATTTGGAATAATTGGATTTGTAATATAAAACTATGGGTTTTTTACTGGGAAAAAAAATTCAAAATAATGGTCCTATTATAATAGTGTTACCCAGACCTCGATGTTTTGTTTGATTATGATTTGACGATCCTGATGATCCCCCTCACCCACTCACCGTACCGGCCCGCCTGTGGCCGTTTGATTGGGTGCCTTATCATGGTAAGAAACGGAATACATATATGTATAATTATAGCTAACTACAGAGGGCGCTGTGATTATGAAAACTGATTAGTGCTAGCTGGCCATGCCGGCCGGCCATAGTTTTGATTGAGGAAGAACGCTCACTGATTTACAGGTAATTTAATTACATTTCTGTATTATTTAGAACAAATAATGGAAGTTTATGTAAACTATACATGTTAAGACATCGTTTTGATGCTGTGACCCATACAGTGGATTAAATAAAAGCTTTATTTTCCAGGCAGTCGTGCTGATTCAATGATAGTACTACTTCCTCCATGGTAGTACTACTAGTAGTGTACTGTGACTATAGTGTGAGTGTGACACTCGAGCGCGAGCGTGCCAGTCAACTCGCCCCCTGGCAAACTCGCCCCCTGCAGGTACAAACTCTCCCCCCCCCCCCGATAAACTCGCCCCCCTGTAATTTTGTGGCGCATCTCATGCTATTGAGACTGGTTTAATATAATTTAACAAAAATAAATATTACATGAAATACAGTTACAACTAAAATAGAATAGGCCTACATAGAAAACTAGCTAAACAAAACAGTTATGAATATGATTTATTTTATAGTACGATGTATTAATTATGTAGTAGGCCTAAAATGCTTTGAAAAATTTACAAAGTTATTTTGTTTGATTTAATTCTGTATTTTGTATGTAATTACTTATTTATTTTTATTTTTTCTTTATTTTACTCCGTATTTTGTTGAGCTAGTTTCCTATATTTATTCTATTTAATTGTAACTGTGTAAATGAATTATTTCTTGTAATAAATAAGACTTCATATTATTAAATGGATCCATTAAAATAATTATATCCCATACATCCTGCCTTTATTATAATATTAATAGTGATAGGACCTTATCTACAGTACACTTACGATAAGGTCCTGACCAAGAGTTCTTCCTGTTCGTATACCTGTAAAGTTTGCACTGAATTTTCTCCCTTTTTTACCTGTCTTCGTTGGCTGAACCGAGGAAATGCAGGCACTGTAACTTCTTAACTGCCTCTTGGAGAAATGATTTTTGGCTGAAAGGTGTCTAAAAAAAAGAGTATTTCCCAGACATTTCTCAGAGCAACGGCCAACCTGTGCAGGCCCGTACGCAGGGGGGGGGGGGGGGTGCGACGGGTGCGTACGCACCCCCCCAAATTACCAAAAGGTCCACATGAAAGGGCGCGAAACCGACGTTATATAGTTTCCCAAGGCATTTTTGGTCCCATCAGTACAAATTCGCACCACCCCATAAAAAATCCTGCGTACGGGCCTGCTGTGTACAAACTTTTCATGCCGTTCATGCTGAATAATGCGCATGAGCGATGACCTTGGGGTCAGAAAATCGATTGCGCGGTAGAACATGTCTCATTAAATCGCCTGCACTGTAAGACCTGCCGCCCTTGCGCAATTGGACCTAATTCGTCTGCCTTCATGTATTTCTGCGCAACCTTCAACAACTTTTCCCGAGTACTTCTTACATGTACATGTACATGACACTGCAAGCTCCTTCTTTCGATGTTAATGCTGTCTGATCATGGAGGTAGAATTATTTTTACCTCCATGGTCTGATATACTAACCCTCTTCCGCCCTCTGACCTTGGTAGATAGAGTCTGCTGACATTATTATTATTATTTAAGTTTTGATTGGAAAGTAAATAACATTTTTATATTTTTGTAAGCATTCAAATCAAGTATTTTGTATCAATCCTTCAGAACTAGTGTTAATTGCTCTCCCACATTTGTTTACATATCAGTATTGTTAACCTGGTAACTACTTTTTTCCAAATTACATCTTTAATTGCGTTCAAAAGAGGATATAGTTCCAATGATTTTCAATGAAAAGCACTAGGAATGACTTAGCAAATCCAATAACCCCCGAAAACATTCACTCTCAGCGTTCCTGTTGAATAACATTTCAGGGGACTGAATGGATTTATAAAAGTGGGTTTTTCCTGAAAATAGTTAATCTATAATTTTGGGTAAACGTTGGTTAATTTAAAAATAATTAAATAATTGGTTAAGCAAAAAGACGATCCTAATGACCCCAACTTCCGCCCATCCCCCGTAACAAATGTATGTAGTTGGTGTGCTAAAAATCGCTAGGTGGCGCTATACTGCATGTTTTTCGTTTTTTACCGGTGGTGGTGGTAGCAGGGGGGTCATTGTGTATGCGCGCCCGCGCTTGAATGCATTGTTGGGACAACGCGTCACGAGTCCAGCAGTTTCCAATCTTGCATTTTTACAAACTTAAAATGTCCATAAAATCTCGCCAATGCAATTTGCATGGTTTTAAACTTCAGAAGAGGCATCTGTAGATGGCATAGAATCTTGGAGGTGAGTTTGAAGAGCATTTCTCATGTTTGGGACACCTTTTTGGGGTACAGAACATTGCCTGCTCGATATCGATA
The DNA here is from genome assembly GCA_029582265.1 of Zoroaster sp. YZ-2022. Classification (NCBI taxonomy): domain Eukaryota; kingdom Metazoa; phylum Echinodermata; class Asteroidea; order Forcipulatida; family Zoroasteridae; genus Zoroaster; species Zoroaster sp. YZ-2022. The sequence goes on along the minus strand of CM055833.1, from coordinate 7,369,382 downwards.
ATTGTCTATCGTCACTCATGATCGTACATACGGTTTACGGTCCTACTAAAAAAAAACGACAACTCACGACAACACGTTCTAAATGCACTGAAAACTCAAAAATAAAGTTATAAGTATGTTTATAAGAGACAGTGGCATACATAACGAGTTTCAGTTTTTGAAAATGTGGTTTAATTAGCAATAAAAATGATTTTCTTAGCGCAGTTATAACGTGTTAGTGTTACTAGCAATGGAGGGTGTTAGTATTGCCTATTGGCGCCATCTTGCTTGCGCATAGCGAAAAGGACTGTACCATTATGTCAAAGGGTGAAATATTTTTGTCAGCCGATGCCAGGCAGGAGGGGAAGTCTTTTGTTGTATTTTTATGGAGTGTAACATTAACAATGAATTGCAATATAATTACAACCATGTATAATTATATTTACAGATGTAGAAAACATACAATTTTTGTGAAGTATTTTAGGTCTGGTATTGTCACTGCCAGGAAATTTTTTTAAGACAGTTTATTGGGTGTTTCGGGTATTAACCCGAAACAACTATTGTTTTTGTTCGTTTTTTTTTGTTTTCTTCTCCTTTTCCGGATCGATTGTCTACAAAAAAAACACATACTTACAAACTTCACATGAACTTCAAACTTGGCATATACTTAGAACCTAACACGTAGATGAAACTCGAGTTGTGGCGTCATGATTAGGTCATCAAATATCGAATTTCGATCAATCAATGTTTCTTAGATAAAACGTTTTAATTACATTGCAATCGTTAAAAATCAAAGATCTACAGCGCCGCAAGGCTCGATATGAGGCGCCACATGGGATTTCGTGTGCAAATGGATCGCCAACGATCTTTGGTTACAATGTAGCATCGATGTACAATCGACGTGCGCTGTTGTTACTATTTACAGTGTTAGTGTAAAAATGGATCGCCAACACAGACAGTCATAAAGGGTAAGTATCTTGAATTTAATTTTTAAGAGGATTTCCTGTATTTTATACAAGAAAAGCCATTTTAGAGGGATTACAGAGTTCGTCGTTGCATTGTGCCTGTTTAACTTAACGTCGGTACGTGAACATATGTATCGTCCATGTACGTAATTCGCCGCACTCGTGAAATGACGCACCAACCTTTGGCTTAGCATTTCTCGTAAAACTTAAAAAACTATGGCGTATTGCTGATTACATAAACCACAATACATGTACATGTACTTCTTGTTGTAGGTCGTGCTCCCTGGGGAGGCCTCTCTCAGACATCTCTCACAATCACATGAAACTATGAGTACATGTATATGAGACTCTGCAATTTCCTTAAATACCTTTCTCTTTTGATGTGAGTTTCGTGCAAGAACATTTCTTAAATTTATTACACATTGTCAAGAATAATTGTGTGCAATTTTGAAAACAAACCAATGCCCTTTTCAATTTCAATGGTCCAGCTACTCCAAAATTATACACTATTTTCCCCATTCACAGAAATTAGGACTTCTTTGAATTTTCAAATACTTTATTCTTGGTCCATGTACTTATAAAACCTTCCTATTATTTTTTACAGCATGTTCACTGTGACATTATTTTCCTCATTCACATAAATTAGAACTTCTCTGAAATTTCAAATACTTTATTCTTGGTCCATGTACTTAAAACTTAACTATTATTTTTTGCAGCATGTTGACTCAGATGTATCATGGCTTAGACTGAGTTCCAGCCTAAAACACCCTGACACAGCATTGACACCACATCCAAATGCAGTATCATAACTGTTAAAGTCAATCTTCAGTTTCTTGGCTACACGATGGTATGGTTTAACGTCTTACGTTAACATCGTTTGAGAAGGGGTCTTCATACCATTGATGAACATTTCATTTAGTTTTAATGGTTGTTTATTACACAAAATTAAGGTTTAGTATAATTTGTTATTATTTTTTGCTATAGCATTAGCAGTACTGGCATTTCAGTCCCAGAGAAGAGGTGTATCTGATAACCACCTTTCCAATCCATGTCAGTTAAACAACATTTATTTAAATATAAGCCCTTGCTCCTATTTTCAATCTTAAATCTTTTTTAGAAAGAGGACAGAAACATCTTGCAACTTCAGCTATGCAGAATTGATGCTGGGTGTGATTTTTGACATAATGAAGCACCAGTCGTCAATGGAATTGGTAATTTGGGCCCTTATACTTTTATTGCTTGTTTCCCCTCTCATTGCTTGTTTGCCCCTCTTCTTGGATTCTATAGTTCTGCAATGATATACCAAAGAATTTTAGAAAACAAATGTGTTGGTTCATCACCAGTGGCAGTACATGCCATCACCAAGAACTTGGGGGAGGGGGCAGACATTTTATTCCAAAATTACCGATTTCAATGACAACCCCCGAGTGTCACCCATTCTGAATTGTCACTAAATCGTACATACAGAACATACATTTATTATAAATGCAGATTGATTTATTTTTCTTGTCAACAAAAGATCATGGTTGGGTTCATTTACACTGAAGTCATTTTACTTGTTACATGTGTAAGACCATGTACACTCATTTCTAGATTAGTTACAAGTACATTAGGTTAAACAAGTCAACAAAGTGGTTTCAATTGATTGTGGGGGAGGGAAGTGTGTAACCACAAAAGTCAACATGAAACCCAACAGTTAAAATAAATATGTATTTCATTGTTTTATTAGCAATTTACAAGCACCCATACAACTCTTTGATTATTTCAATGTCTAACAATTTATGTACAAAATGGCATCTGATATTTAGGTTGTAATTCTGCAGTATGGATGCAGCTACAGACATTTTGCCAATCATGTATACAACCTTGAAAATGTAATAATCAATGTAGAATTTGTTTTCAAATTTTATAAATTATTTTTTAATTATTTGCAATATATGTGAAAACAAAGACAGTTTATAAGCATGTCAGAATAAGGAGATGCTTGATTACCTTTACTTTCTCCCGAAACACCTAGTGTTTGTTCAAACAAACACTTAAGCTCTAGTTTATATTTATTTATTTATTTTTATTTATATATTTATTTTTATTTATTTATTTTTGTTTTTATTATTTATATTTATTTGTATTTGTTTATATTTATTTTTTATTTATTTAATTATTTATTAATTATTTTTTAGAAAATGTAAATGTTTTCTGAAGTTCTTAATCATGATTCCCAGTGGTGATCAAGTAGTTCTTTATCGGTGAATCAAAGAGTCCTATATGTGTTGTTGCTGAGCAATTAATTTTCGCCAATAAGTATGAATACCAGCTGTCACGATAGTTGGTCTATACTTTATAAAACTCTTTTGACAAAATTTATCTTTTCTTATTCATTCAACAAGTAACTTTGTCTGCATTGTCAAAAAACTACGTTACCCTAGGTCAAAAACATCACAAGAACTACCATGACTTTCAATTTTGTTCAAACTTTATTCGCAGATTAGTAAGCATTCACGAGAATAATACAAACAAGCAGAATAAAGATTAAAAAGTACAACCATGTTCACTATATTTGGATTTATTGAATTTATTTAAACCAGTCGGCCTAAACATAGTTAAAACTTACAAGGTCAATATAATACACTTTACACAACATGTATATTAATATTTTACAAAATAAAATACCAGTACACAATATAGGCCTATTATACTACAAACATAAAATTATAACCATTGTACATGAAAATAAATTTCGTGCGCCAGCGGGACACAGGCACACGGACACAGCCCACGTTATGATGTCACCGGCTTTGTAGTCTGGTTTACTTTCACCCTTTCACATAATGGTACAGTCCTCTTACGTTGTACAAGCAAGATGGTGGCCAATACTACTGCAGAGAAGAAAATCATTTTTTATTGGTTATTAAAACCACATTTTCAAAAGTTCAAACTGAAAGCCTGTATGTATGCCACTGTCCCTTATAAACATATTTTTTACTTTTTTTTTGAGTTTCCAGTGCATTTAGAACGTGTTGTTGTGAGTTGTCGTGAGTTGTCGGTTTTTAGTAGGACCCTACATACACTTACACAAAGGACTACCAACCATGGGCATTCACTTACACAAAGGACTACCAACCATGGGCATTCACTGCACAGTGCACTATCGTCCGTTAAAGACCATACAAAATGGTCAATATTTTCAACCCAATTTTAGAAAGTAATTCTAAGTAGGAATAATCAAAAATAAGACTTCCGTTATTTTTCTTTAACCCTTCATGCTTCAAAACCTATGAAAATGTACATCACTACTACGCCAGAGTGAAACAAAAGCCGTCTGGGACACTTTCACGGAGCCTATTTTGATGACATACATTTATGGCAGGGCGAACGCTTAGTACAACTGTTTACTGCGGTACGTTTTGTACACAAAGTATATTACATCGCGTCCAGTTCCAAAATAAGTTTACCAACTAACGTTACGACTTCCGAAAGTGTTTTTGAATAAGTTTCCAAAAGTAGTACTGACCAATTGTGTTGTTTGTCACTTGATGGAGATTATACAGGCCGAAGTTGGTGAAATAAGGGACATAGAATCATATCAATTTAAGCCTGAAATGGATGAAATCCAGGTGAAAATGGCGATGCCGCAGGAATGTCTCGAGTCCGACGTAAGAGCACATTGTTAGCCTATTTTTCTTGCTTTTTACAAACAAATATTCTAAGAGCAACCAAAGTTTTGAATGTCCAGGGTTTGTTTCGTTGAATTTTGTTATCAGGAAAGTTAATCTCACTGCAAAATGTGTCCAAATTGTTCTTGGTTTGTGCCGATAAAAATAATCCTTTGGTGATCATGCCGGTGTTGTGAACCAGACTAAGATTTTGTACCATGACCCAGGACCCACGTCTACACACTGCATTGACACTAGGCTTGGGCGATGACACGATAATATCGAATATCGCGATATTTTTTTGGCGCGATTATGATATCGAGAACTTTTTAAATCATCGAGATATCGGCAGATCGCGATGAAAAAAAAACATATCGCGATGAAAAAAATATATCGCGATGAAAAAAAAATTTTCGTGAAAAAAAAATATATCGCGATTAAACAAAATCCTCGATTGTCATTTGGGCCAGAAATTCCATGGAAAAAAAACTTAGGAAATCTTTTCAGCTTTCGTGAGAAACAAAATCTAACTACTTCTGTAGTAGACCGACTGTCAGATCACAAAGGAGCCGCTTCACAGGGTGTTGTTTAATAATCCACCGCCACTCAAAGAAATCTATTAAGACTGATTTAAGTGTTGGGATTAAATGGGGTAACAATGTGGAGACAATGTTTACATCTCACTGTCTATCATATCCATGGTGGTCTACGTCTGTGACTCTGGCTGGCGCACGCACCACAGGCGAGTATATTAATATCATACATATTTAAATATATGCAGAATATGGGCGTTGCCTTAAAAACACATAATCATGAATTAAATCAAAGCGTGGATCGGCAGCGGCTGGGCTCGATCAAAGTTGAGGGATTAGGACACTATTCCGTTGTACCATACTGGGACTCTTGTCTCGTGTGACAAACCACATACACGTACTCTTGATAAACCATGTGACGTTTTTTTAAATAGTGTGACTACAATCCACATTTTCTGAATCACATGTTTATACTATGACCCAGTCACATGGAACGCGTGAATCACGTGAACTTGGGCTGATGATTTGATTGGGACGCACGACGCAGTAACCGTCCCACATAATTATTATGCAAACGATTTGCCAATGGAGATGGGTGCCTTTTTGCGACCGTAACCAGATACATGTTTCGGCTTTGGTCATTGGTTAAGCGTTTTCGCAAGTTCGGTTGTGCATGCTGCGATGACATCATGGTTCTGACCAAACATACATAAACCGAACTTTGTGATCGGTTACACCATGGAGGAAGGAAAACAGTTTTCCTTCCTCCATGGTTACACTTAGTTTCAAGATGGCGGATTGTAAAAAGTGTTTAAACATGATTAAGTGATTGTTCGTATACCAGTATATCTTTCAAGTTACTAGCACTCACGAGTAAGTTCTATTTTGAGAAACGTTGATGACTGAACATGTCACAAACTGAAAACATTTATCTGGTTACGTTCGCATTTTCGCGTAGCTGTGCCGTTTTGTTTCTGGTTAGGGTAGCGAAAACCTGCCCCATATGTTGCACTCGTGAACGGCGCAATTGCACGTGTCTCTCAGGTAAGCACTGGCGATTTATTGTGACGCTTGTAGACGGGTACATCCCTGTCATTACCAGCTCTAAAGCACTGCGTGAAAAACAAAAATAATCGCGATATTATCGAATATCGCGATATATCTTTGACGATATATCGTGGATGAAAAAAATCGATATCGCCCAAGCCTAATTGACACCCACGCTCACACACACACAATATACACACACAGGGAAATCTCGTACACACATGTATGTGTACAGTCACGGACCAGACAACGCCGCTGGACCGTACGGTTGTTAAGACCGCTGTTTGTGAGCTCCTGTAAAAGTACGTCATAAAAACAGGAAAAATGTTTGCTGCCGCCATCGGTCGCAAATGTCTAAAAATGTTACGTAGCGGATTTCAACCGCTGAAATTATGATTTTTTTTCAGCAATTTCTGATTTTTTTAAATTTTTATATTTGGAATGGCATACAAATAATTAGATATACATACTGAACAATTTTGAGTAAAAAAATCAAGGCATTTTGAGTGGTCTTTAACCCTCCTATAGTATTCTGCTGAGTGAACAAAAGATCAAGTCTAGAGCCAATGATTTTCCGTTTCAGAAAAGTAAGTTTTCCATTTTTACAAATCTTCATTTCCGTTTCGCCCATTAGAACAGTGTACAAAAATCTTTTTCATTTCCGTTTGACATTATTTCCTACATGTAAATGAATGCACAATGAAAGAGGCCAATTCCGTTAATTCCGTTTTGTTTCCGCTAAAACGAAAAATCATTGGCCCTACAAGTCCAACAATAATTTGTCTCTTCCTTAATGGCAGAAGTTGTAAAAGTCAGGTAGTAGGGCTGCGGTCACCACAGCTAAAACTTATAATAAGTCGTGCTTGTTACAGAAATAAAAAATATAGTGAAATTTGTAAGATTTACTGGAAAGTTAGTGCATGTGAAAATGGAAAAAGTTGTTTAACCACTGATTTTACAGAAATAGTAAGGGATTTACATGACCTCAATTTTTGTTCACGAACATCTGTAATTTTATTGTTCTATGCCGTCAACAAGCTGTTTGTGGAAACCAAAATATATGAATGCTTTGCATTTGCAATGATTTTACTGAATACTGATCCTCAAATTAGACACAGAAGAAGTGAACGAAGACTACTTAATTCATTGGTGTTTATTTCGATGGTAGTGGAAAATTATTGAGAAAATGAAACATTATTATCATGTTTATGAAAAGAAATCATTTATTTGACAAATTTCAAAGTTTTAAAGTACTTTTTGCCAACAATTTTACCACCTTCCATTTTATTGGTCTTTCAAGAATATTGATTAAAAGTTTTTGGAGCTTCTCCAAGTTATCCCATTTTATTTTAAAATCAATTTTACAACCATCCGGAATAAGATGAAACATGATTTCAACTGTTTTTCTTTTTGGGTACATTTTCTGTGCCCCCATCAACTTTTTGGGGTGAGTCATTATACCAACATCAATTTTCTGATGACCATAATTCTGTGCGTCTCAAAAAATGGCGCTCAAGACGTCCACGAGTCTGATCATGGATTGAAATTCAGCATTTTACAAGAGAATCCTTTACTGAAACAAACTCTGAAACACCAAATTGCTAATTTCATTTATAAGTTACCGTCCAGTTGATTATATAACCTTAGGTGCGTCATTTAGGGTAAATTGAGGATGCTTTATTAACCCTCATACTACTGTACCTAGTACTACAACAAGGGTCAAAATCAGTCAAAATGTTGATTTACATGTAATTGCCAAGGTATATCTAGTGCACTTAAAAGTCAAACCTTACAACATGTACATGTAGTAAGTACATTTACAGTTCAAAATGAGTTGACCATTTGTGACTAGTAAAAGCATTTTCTGGTATTGCTCAGGGTGGTCAAATGACAGTAAAAACCAGTCACAAATGCCTCTGTGTGTACATTTGCCTCAACACTTAAAACAGGCAGTTGACTGGTTTTGACCTCTGTAGCAACTTGCTACTAAAGTGCAGCTATAGTAGGAGCAGTGTTCTAGCCAGGATAAAAGTTAATTATTTTCCTTGTCAGTTGTTTTTCATCTTGTTTATTTGATGAAATTATTTATAAAGCACATGACAGTTAAATAGAGTGAAAACTTGGTTTAAAGTAAATTAACTGTTTATCCAATATGTACATTTGATCTGGTTGGGAAAAATAAGATCAATGCACCTATTTTGAAGCTGACCTATACTGTATGACCAGAAATAGGAAACTCTTTTGGTGTGCTAAGAATTGTACAAAAATTAACATGCGTCAGCAGATGAGTGTTTATCATTTCATTTGCTTTATTGTAGGTTTGATGACCTGGGTCGCAGTAATTAGCATCTGGTGTTTGTGAAGGAGAAGAGTAACCATGGAAACAATGGAAAACTCAAATTACGCTGAGCTTTATGGTGAAGAAGGTACACAGAACCTTACATCTCAACAAGACATTGAAGAAAAACCACTCATTTGTAGAATCTGTAACATAGCTTTCTCGAGTCAGGATGGTCTTCAAAGGCACATGGGCTGTCATGAAAAGAAGAAAATATACAAATGTGACACTAGTGATAAAAACCACCAAAGGAGTAACGCTGGAAAAAAAACATTTGTTTGTGACATTTGTGATCAAACGTTTGCTCATAAATCCACCCTAATATGTCACCAAAGGATTCACACTAGAGAAAAACTATTTGTTTGTGACATTTGTGGTGAAGATTTCTCTAAATCAAGTGCACTTTCACGTCATCAGCGGCAGCATACTAATGAGAAACCACACAAATGTGACATTTGCGATAAAGAGTTTATGCTAAAAGCCAACCTTAAAAGACACCAAAGGATTCACACTGGAGAAAAACCATATAAATGTGAAATTTGTGATAAAGAGTTTAGACGAAAAGCCTATCTTAAAATCCATGAAAGGATTCACACTGGAGAAAAACCATTTGTTTGTGACATTTGTGGCAAAGCTTTCTCTCAGTCAAGTTCACTTTCATCTCATCAGCAGCAGCATACTAATGAGAAACCACACAAATGTGACATTTGTGATAAAGAGTTTATGCTAAAAGCCTATCTTAAAATACACCAAAGGATTCACACTGGAAAAACCATATAAATGTGAAATTTGTGATAAAGAGTTTAGACGAAATACCCATCTTAAAAGGCACCAAAGGATTCACACTGGAGAAAAACTATATAAATGTGAAATTTGTGATAAAGAGTTTAGACGAAATACCCATCTTAAAAGGCACCAAAGGATTCACACTGGAGAAAAACCATATAAATGTGACATTTGTGATAAAGAGTTTAGACGAAGTACCCATCTTAAAAACCACCAAATGATTCACACTGAAAAACCATTTGTTTGTGACATTTGTGGTAAAGCGTTCTCTCAGTCAAGTCATCTTTCATATCATCAGCGACATCATACTAATGAGAAACCATATAAATGTGACATTTGTGATAAAGAGTTTATACGAAAAGCCTCTCTTAAACCCCACCAAAGGATTCACACTGGAGAGAAACCATTTGTTTGTGACATTTGTGGTAAAGCATTCTCTCAGTCAAGTTCACTTTCATATCATCAGTGGCGGCATACTAATGAGAAACCACACAAATGTGACATTTGTGATAAGGAGTTTATACTAAAAGACTCTCTTAAAAGCCACCAAAGGATTCACACTGGAGAAAGACCATTTGTTTGTGACATTTGTGGTAAAGCTTTCTCTCATTCAAGTACACTTTCATGTCATCAGCGGCAGCATGCTCATGAGAAACCATATAAATGTGACATTTGTGATAAAGAGTTTACGGTAAAAGCCTCTCTTAAAAGCCACCACAGGATTCACACTGGAGAAAAACCATTTGTTTGTGACATTTGTGGTAAAGCTTTCTCTCATTCAAGTACACTTTCATATCATCAGCGGCAGCATACTACATGTAATGAGAAACCATATAAATGTGACATTTGTGATAAAGAGTTTACGGTAAAAGCCTCTCTTAAAATACACCAAAGGAGTCACACAGGAGAAAAACCATTTGTTTGTGACATTTGTGGTAAAGCGTTCTCTCAGTCAAGTTATCTTTCATCTCATCAGCGGCTGCATACTAATGAGAAACCATATAAATGTGACATTTGTGATAAAACATTTGTCCGGAACACCAATCTTAAAAGCCACCAAAGGATTCACACTGGAGAAAAACCATTTGTTTGTGACATTTGTGGTAAAGCGTTCTCTCAGTCAAGTTATCTTTCATATCATCAGCGACATCATACTAATGAGAAACCATATAAATGTGACATTTGTGATAAAGAGTTTACGGTAAAAGCCTCTCTTAAAAGCCACCAAAGGATTCACACTGGAGAAAAACCATTTGTTTGTGACATTTGTGGTAAAGCGTTCTCTCATTCAAGTGCACTTTCATCTCATCTGCGGCTGCATACTAATGAGAAACCATATAAATGTGACATTTGTGATAAAAAATTTGTCCGGAACACCTATCTTAAAAGCCACCAAAGGATTCACACTGGAGAAAAACCATTTGTTTGTGACATTTGTGGTAAAGCTTTCTCTCATTCAAGTTCACTTTCATATCATCAGCGGCAACACACTGAAACCATGCATGTATAAATGTGATATTTGTGATAAAACTTTTGTGTTGAAATCTTAAAAGCCACCAAAGGATTCACACTGGAGAAAAATCATTTTTTGTAGCATCTGAGATAAAGCTTTCTGTAAAAGAAAAACTCTCAAAAGACATTGTCTCCTGCTTCATAGGGTACATTCAGTCAGTGTACCAAAGTTAAACTGAAGACAGTTAAACTTTTGTAGCGTCAATCTGATTGTATTTTCACTACTTTCTCATTAATTGCTCATTGTAATAAGCTGAATCTTTCACAGGTTGGTTGTTTAATGTATAGCTTGATTCAAAGAGAGTACGCATACTTCTAGAAGCAGTTTGATCAACAGAAGCATTGATACATTCATTCCATGTAATGCTCTTAAAAGCTGACAAACTTTTGAATTGGGGATAAAAGTCATTTCAAGTACAAAAATATTTAATTACTTAATAGTAGTGGTTCGCCCTGTTTATTTCACTGTTTTAAATTAAGCTGTGTAGATTAAGCACTTATGGCCTGTACTTATTGCCAGGTAGTGATTTTGCCACATCTGAAGTGGTGTAAAAAAGTGCCCCTGGGAGGGTTTTGGAGATGGGGTGGTTTGGATTAATAAGGAGATGAATTTACATTATTTGAGGAATCTAGTTGGCACGGTAACATTATTAAGAAGTTTGGTTTAGGTGTATGCTTTAAAGTTTTGATGAGTTTGCCAAGTTAGTAATTTCTTGTTTTTTTTTAAGCCATAGAATTGGACAGAGGGGTGACTGGGTGTCTTTTGGACACCGTGTTACATGTAAAAGAATTGTAAGTGAACAATTTGGACACCCTGTTTTGTAATTTCCACCTAATTTTGAAACCCTATTTCTGAATTCTGGCTAACACCCTGATTTAAGCTTAAATTATTTTTGTCTGAAGGAAGAGAAAGATTATTGTTGGACATAATCTTTTGCTCACTCAGCAGAATACTTTTCTTAACTCAGTATTTTGTGTAAAGTCAAGCTGGTAGATTTCCTTGTATTTTATGAGTATTTCATAACATAATTTACTTGATTCTTTCCTACATTTGGATAAGTGGTTCTGATTTTATCAGATTTAAATACAACTTGGTTTCTGTGCATTTATATTTGGTATTTGTATTTTAACCCTCCTACTTCTGGTACCTTTTTCATACAAGTTGATCCACCATTTGAAACCATTCGCTTTTGTGGTTTTGAATGGTGAAATAACTGTGTACAGTATTGATTCCCCCAAATGGTATTGAATGGTAGGTCAGCTAATACAAAACCTTGTTTGGATACTTCTAAGTGGTGAATCAATGGACCCTCTATGCATTTGAATGGTAGTAAAGCTTGCTACCAACACTTCAAATGGTATCACCATGTGTGTACAAAACCAATGGCCATTTTGGTAAGTAGAAATTTTGAATGGTTTCAAATGGTCAAACAGTAGGAGGGTTAATGGACATTTATAAGTAAATTATGATTATTATTTTGTTGTCCGTTACCAGAATTTACAGGGAAGTCTATAATTGTGCTTAAATTTATAGTAATCCACTTTTAGTTCAGCATTGGTTTTTGGTTTTATTATTTTGAAATTATTTGTACAATTTAAGTTTTCTTTAATATTTTAACACTCAAAATGTGTATGTCACTCCCAACCCATTGACTTTGTGCAGTGCACTCAAATCAATGCAAGGACATGTGGCTATGGTAGGAGGTCAAACCAAAACCACTCAATTTTGTATATGAGTCTGCTACTAACTTATGCAGTACATACAGCTCTGTGTGACTCTGCATATAACTTATGTAGGACATACACAAGTGTGTTCGACTTTGCCACTCACTCTTCAGCACTCAAAATACACGTGTGAACAATTGGCAATGCAACCAAAAATACTCAAGTGACTGTCTGTGAGTGCGGTGCTTACTGGGCCAAATTTCAGCCTGGGCATAGGAGGGTTAATACTCAAGTGACTGTCTGTGGGTGCGGTGCTTACTGGGCCACATTTCAGCCTGGACATAGGAGGGTTAATAAGTGGTTTAGGCCGTTTTTTTTTATTACTTGGATTACGGATTTGTAAGCTACAAAAAATGAGCGGGGATCGGGGGGAAAAAAAAAAAAAAAAAAATGACCGGGATTACGGAATTTCGAGCTCACGAAATCGGGCGGGGCGAAAAAAAAAATAAAAATACCGAAGGCACGCAGGCGGCTTCTAAAACACGTACATTATACACAATTTATGTAGACAAAAGCAGAAAGTCACTGAATGAATGTCGCGAGTGTTTAGGCTTAACAAAATGTTCTGTTTCCGGTTTCTGACCGACCCTAACTTTACACCGCGACCCTAAACTTTTTACATTATTCGGCTTGAAAAAGCAGCAAGATGCACCAAGTCTCGGCAGCGGCCGCCATTGTAAACAGCAGATGCACACACGCTGATGCTCTGCCCAAATTCGCACACACAGACCATTTGTTGACACAGCAATCGATTGCATGAGTTTGGGCCGTGAGGTCAAGTCGCGCGATGCACGTACATGTAGTTGTTACTAAATGGCCAATGTATGCACTTGGGCAAATAGTATAGTCTATAAACGGACTCGCACTTTTGTACGTGAATGCATAACATTGGTCTGGTGTCCATCATACATCGGCCGCGATTTTTTTCTCCGTTCACTGGCTCACGATACGTGTACACATTTACTGTACATGTATTGTAGGGATCTTGTTGTATTTGAAGAAAATGTGATCTAAAAGTATTGTTTTGTACACGATGGTGTTTTGTACGCGATCGGTGGCACTGTTGTAAGTGTTGTGGATTTTTTTTTTTTTTTTTTTTTTTTTTAATACAAAATTTGATTTTTCGGGCGGGGATTTTTTTAAAAATTTTCAGAAACGCGATTTTTTCGAGCGGCGATTCCGTAATCCAAGTTATTAAAAAAAAATGGCCTTATTGATTGCTTGAATATCTTTACCCATTTATCAAATAGATGTTTTACATTAAACTAAGTTTGGATTGGAAAGTAAATAAAATGTTTATATTTTTTGTAAGCATTCAAATCAAGTTTGTCTCGTTCCGACTCATACATAGTATTTCATGCCTCAATCCTTCAGAACTAGTGTTAGGCCAAATAAAATAAAAAACATGTTTAGCATCCCCGCCCGCCTCCTTTTTAGAGGCCGCCTCCTTTCTTTTTTTTTTTTTTTTTTTTGTTTTACGAAAAAAAAGGATACATTTTAACAATCTGACGAAAAAAATAAATTTTAAAATAATAAGATCGTATTTTTTTAAACTTTACCACACCGAGTCTAAGTGGCGGCCATTTTGAAAAAAGCTGGCAGCCATCTTGAAAAATAGCCCGGCCGGTTGTCTTTAAAAATGTGTCAGGCGGCCATTTAAAAAGAAAAAAGGCCCGCCTCCTTCCTTTTTTCAAAAAGGCAGGACGCTAAACATGTTTTTTTATTTTTATTTGGCCTTAATTGCACTCCCACATTTGTTTATATATCAGTATTGTTAATCTGGTGAACTACTTTTTTTCCAAATTACATCTTCATTTGTATTCAAAAAAGGAGGATATTGTTCCAAATGATTTTCAGTTTCAATGAAAGTACTCCAGAGGCACGACGTCATTACCCTCCCCCCTCCCAAACCCCCCAAAAACGCTTGCATCTCAGATCAGCTCCATTCTAGTTTATTAACATTTAAGGGATTTGTCATATAAAACTATGGTTTTTTTACTGAAAAAATTTCATATAATTTTTGGTAAATGTTTTAAAATAATGGTCCTGTTATAATAGTGTTACCTAGACCTCGATATTTTGTTTGATTATGATTTGTTTTAAATAGGAAGATGATCCCCTCACCCACCACCAACGTGCCCCCTGTGGCCGTTTGATCGGGTAACAAACGGAATGCATGTATAATTATAGCTAACTACAGAGGGCGCTGTGATTATGAAAACTGATTTAGTGCAATATGTACGCGGTATACCCTGCACCACCGTATACATATACACATGTACATGTATGTACCGTATATTATAACGACCGGTCAACCACCGCGGCGGCCATAGTCTTGATTGAGGATTCGTATGAAGAACGCTCACTTATTTACGGGTAATTTCGTTACATTTCTACATTATTTAGAACAAGTAATGCAAGTTTATGTAAAATGTACATTGTTACTACATCGTTTTGATACTAAAGCATACAATGGATTAAATAAAAGCTTTATTTTCCAGGCAGTCGCGCGTGCTGATGCTGTGTCTGTGAGTGTGAGTGTGAGTGAGTGTGACTGTGAGTCACTGAGTGTGTGACACTGACACAGTGACACTGTCACTAGCTGACCTACCATTCAAAACCATTTGGGGGAATCAATACTGTACACAGTTATTTCACCATTCAAAACCACAAAAGCGAATGGTTTCCAATGGTGGATCAACTTGTATGAAAAAGGTACCAGAAGTAGGAGGGTTAACCATAATTCCCTAAGCATTGTTACTGAACAATAAAAATCCTCCAACTGCTTTTGTTGTCGAGGGAGTTAGGGTTAAGGAAGGTTCCTAGCCAGAATACCTATAGGGGGTTAGGGTTAAAGAATGTTCCTAACCAGAATACCTAGGGGGTTAGGGTTAAGGAAGGTTCCTAGCCAGAATACCTATAGGGGGTTAGGGTTAAAGAATGTTCCTAACCAGAATACCTAGGGGCTTAGGGTTAAGGAAGGTTCCTAGCCAAAATACCTATAGGGGGTTAGGGTTAAAGAATGTTC
Organism: Zoroaster sp. YZ-2022; assembly: GCA_029582265.1. Classification (NCBI taxonomy): domain Eukaryota; kingdom Metazoa; phylum Echinodermata; class Asteroidea; order Forcipulatida; family Zoroasteridae; genus Zoroaster; species Zoroaster sp. YZ-2022. The sequence goes on along the minus strand of CM055833.1, from coordinate 7,353,816 downwards.
CTAACCAGAATACCTAGGGGGTTAGGGTTCAGGAAGGTTCCTAGCCAGAATACCTAGGGGGTTAGGGTTAACGTAAAAACATATTCCTTAAATTTTAGAATCTTAGAAAAAGTAACATGCATGAGCAGATGAGTGTTTATAATTTTATTTGCTTTATTGTAGGTTTGATGACCTGGGTCACAGTAATTAGCATCTGGTGTTTGTGAAGGAGAACAGTAACCATGGAAACAATGGAAAACTCGAATTACTCGGATCTTTGTGGTGAAGAAGGTACACAGAACCTTACATCTCAACAAGACATTGAAGAAAAACCACTCATTTGTAGAATCTGTAACATAGCTTTCGCATCAGGATGGTCTTCAAGGCACAGGAGCTGTCATGAAAAAGAAGAAAACATACAAATGTAACATTTGTGATAAAACATTTGAGGAAAAACTCTCTTAAAATACACCAAAGTTCACACTGAAAAAAAAAAATTTTTTTTGGGCATTTGTTAAAACCCCAACGAACCAGGGCCAAACCCAAGGCCAAAAAAACTTTGAAAGGGACGGTGAATTTGGGGCACCAGCCAATTTTTTTGGCATTTGGGCCCCCAATTTTAAACCATGGCAAACCCTGAAACCAAAAAAGTGAATTTTGGAAAAGTTTGGAAGAACCTTGGGCCCCAAAAGGGAAAAGGGAAAAACCAAAAAGGGGATTAACCTTTAGCAGCTCCAATGAGAAACCATAAAATGGGACATTTGGAAAAAATTTATGAAAATTTTAAAAACCACCAAAGATTTACACGGGGAAAACCAT
>CM055833.1:7329540-7352518 GCA_029582265.1 Zoroaster sp. YZ-2022 | reverse complement strand
TTAATTTTTACAATATACATTGTATACTACAAACATTATAAAATTATAACCATTGTACATGAAAATAAATTTTTGATCAAGCGGCCGGAACACACAGGCACTACCGGACACAGCCAGCGTTATGATGTCACCCGCTTTGTAGTCTGGTTTACTTTCACCCTTTCACGCGTGGTACAGGTGCTCTACGTTGCACAAGCAAAGATGGAGGACAATACTACTACAGCGAAGAAAATAATTTTTATTGCTAGGTAAAACCACATTTTCAAAAACTGAAACCCATAACTGTGTATGCCACTGTCCCTTATAAACATATTTCAGCTTTATTTTTAATTTTCAGTGTATTTAAACGTGTTGTTGTGAGTGCATCGGTTCGTAAGTCGGTTATCGTCAGTTTGAGTTGTCGGTTTTAATGGGACCCCACCACATGCATTAGCTATGTGACAAAAATTTCTAAATCAACAGATGTTCCAATACCAACAAATATCATTATTAAGGTCTTGAATAGAAATGATGCAATGATATAACTATAAATAAGGATCATCTTCCTGTGACCAAAAATAAAATTTATGACATGTAAGGAACCACATTTAGGCCCGTAATGTCAATAAATTTTATAAGGAAGCTTGAGAAATATTAATTTGACTTGTGAGCCGTTTCCTAGATTTTCTCGGATTCCATATCATAACTTTCTTAATTCTTGTCGATTTTCAAAAGGTTGGTATCACTGGAATACTTGGGACAATAACCTATGTCAGGCAGGCTGAGCAATGATTAGTTTGTTTTGTGGTGTGATTTACAAATAAGAAATAAAGAAGATTATTTTGTTTTACACTATGAAGTACAGGAAAGATTCTTATCCCTGATTTAATTAAACATTAGAACAATTTATAAATTATATTGGACTGGAAAGATTAAACAAAATAAAGAAAATAAATTTTAAAAATAGAAAAAAGTATTCAGTCTGAGAATTTTTTAATATTTATACAGAAATCTGCGAAAATTGTTATCCCTGATTTAATTAGCGTGGGGTAATAAATGATATTGGACTAGAAATATGAAAAAAAAATAAGTAATAAGTTCATGCGAACTAATATTATTGTGTTACATGATATTAGGTTTAACGCGGACGATTTATCGGACTGAATATTGATGGGTCTATCGTGGCGCTGGACATGGCGCCAGCTGAACAATCTGGAATGGATCGAGCAGCCACTGATAGGCGCGTCAGAGTTGTACATGTTCTCCAGTTCTTTTAGAACTAATTGCACTACCATTAGCAGGCATTCACATGGTGTCACCGCAATTAGTCTTACTTTAACCTAACGGACTGGGCCCTTTTGCTTACACATAGCCTAAATCCTCCACATATCCTTCAGTATTAGAAGTAAAGCTCAAAGTACCCAAATCCTTCTAAATCCTCCCTGGTTTTTCTTAATATGGCTAATGGCCTGAATCCTTCCAGATTTTTTTAGGGTAGTGCTGGGGGCCCAGCAAATCATCACTATGATATTACATAATTCTGCATTAACCCTCTATTATCAGTGTAGTTCTTACAAAAAGTGACCCATACTTTAAAATGTCACAACTGGGACATATTGTGGTTATTGGTACCACACTTCTTATCTAATGATTAATGGCATAGCTAGGAGGCTCTTCAGAGATGAGGTAAACTGAGTAGCAGCCCCTGCTTTGTTTCATTGCAAGGCTAACTTGAAATAAAACCAGTGCAGTAACTTACAGTATACACTGTGAAGGTCCAAACAGTTTGTTTATGTCCCCAGACCGGAGGGGGCATTTTGGGGTATCCATGTACCATTCTTCTGTACAGTATGCAATATTTTGAGGCATGCATACAAAAAGCATTGTGTTACTTAGAATTTTTTTTTGCAGCATTTGGAGACTGCATGTATACAAGGGTTATTATTATCGAATCAAGTCAACTTCCATATTGTTGATATTTATTGAATGGTTTCAAATATGGTCAAACAGTAGGAGGTTAATACCAACAGTATTTTTTGATGACTACAATTCTGCATGCGTCTCAACAAACGGCACTTAAGACATCCACGCATCTGATCACACATTGAAATTTTGCATTTTACAAGAGAATCCTTTCTTTGAAACAAAACTGAAACACCAAACTGCTACTTTCTATTTGTGAAAGTTACTGTCCAGTTGATGATACATGTACATCCTTGGAGTGCTGTCATTTAGGAGTAAATTGAGGATACAGGGACAAAGGAAAGAACAATAGATGTCTCCACAAGCATGCATATTTGAGAATGTGTTGTGTGGGTGTGTGATGATTTGTGTTGCATACGCTGTGTGGACTTGAGAACAAAAGATGTCCACACAGTGTGAACTAGGATACACTGTGTGGACTTACGGCGTCCACAGTGTTTTCGGGACATCGAAAAGTTCGATTTTTTCGGAAAGTAAGCATTTGTCTAGGCAGGTTTTTTTTTACTTAAATTGGAGTGATATTATGAAAGGGAAACTGAGACGAAATCCGGCTCCAAAAAACACTCTTCTGTGGAAATGGCAACGGTGGTTTAAGAATTTCATATCCTAAGTACACGAGAACAAAGGAATGTCCACACAGTGTATGCGTAAACAAAAGTTTATGGGTAGGCACTGGCAGCAGGTTGTGGGGACCAGATAACAAAGGACGGCAAGATCGCAGATCTGTGGGGACATTTTTCATGTCCCCACAACCAAGCTTTTCGGAATCCCCACAAAGTTTGTGAAATTAGCGGTAAATGTCCTTACAATTGCGATTAGGTGTGACTAGTGTGTGTGTGTGTGCCCACACCATTCGGTTAGGGGGTACCAAACACAATGGAACAATGGTACCCCACAAGGAATCCTTATAGAAAATACTTGTGTACCCACAGGAGAATTCTATAGAAAAGGGATAATAGAAACTAACAAAGGAATACCCCACAAGTCAACGTACATGTATGTGAGGGTGTGTGTGTGGAGTACATGTATGTCGTTAAGGGTGTAAACCGAGGACTTATAACAAAAGGGAACAATGGGTCCTCAAGGTTGGCGGTTATTGTTAGCAAATGTCCTCGGTTGAAAAACGATGGTAACAAATCTAATGGGAGAAGCCTCAAAAAGTTTAAATCCAACAACAAAGGGAACAAAAGAGGGGAACAATAGGAGGTCCTCGGTATACACCTTAGACAAGACTGTGTGTGTGTGTGTGTGTGTGTGTGAACGTACACACCATTCGTTGTGGGGTCCAAAACACAATAGAACAATTGGACCCCTACAAGGCCAACTATAGAAAAATCTTGTACCCACAGGAGAATTATAAGGAAAGGGATAATAGAGGCAGACAAAGGGAATGCCCCACAAATTACAACCAATGTGCGTGAGGTGTGTGTGTGTGTGTGTGTGTGTGCACAAGTGTTACAAAGTTAATTGTGTGACCTGAGAACAAAAGATGTCCACACAATGTAGGAACTGAACAGAGGCGTTCTGTGGACTCTATACACGTCCCACTGAGCTTTTCGTCAATCAGAAAGTTTGCATTTTTTCTCGAAAAGGAAGCATTTGCATAGCAAACGGGTTTTGTCTCAAATGGGAGTAGATTATGAAAAGGAAAACTGAGACGAAATCCATCCAAAAACACTCTTCTGTGGAAATGGCAGTATAGTTTTAAGAATTTCATATCCTTATACTATAAGTACCACGAGAACAAAAGATGTTAATGTTATCCATCATTGTTGCCAATGATGGGCCCTTCACAATTGCTGGTGCAAAGCAGCAGTAATAGGGTAACTGTTGTGTTAAGCATGGAGAAGGAAGCATTTTCGCATTCAATATAACCAATAATTTTAATCTTTGCCACCAGTAAGGTGGAGAACATATGATGATGACATACATGTATACATGTACATGTACTTCAAATTATTCCAGTATAGTCAAGCCACGGATGCTTTGCATTTGACACTGTACCAATTCATCAAAGTCCAACAATTGGGCACCTTTTAGTGCATGTTGATGGATTTTGGCGGATTGGAATAGCCACCTCTTACAATAAAGTTCTATAGAATTCTATAAAAAAAAATCTATAAATTTCTATACTAATTTTCATAGTAATTATTATATAGAATCTCTCTATTCTATACAATTTCTATACAAATTCTATAGAGCTTGTAGAATTTCTATAGAAAAATAAGCCACTTTTCTATACTGGTTTCTAAAAATCAACTGTTTCTATAGAAATCTAAATAAATTTGATAAATTCTATAGAAAATTTGGAGCATTTTATAGTATTTTTATACAATAGCTTACAGAGTTGTATAGAATAGTTTATAGAGGTTGCATAAATGTTTATAAGGATGTAGTTGTATAGAACAATTTATAGAGTTCTATAGAACAATTTGTATATTTTCAGAACAATTTACATAATTCTATAGTGAACAATTAAAAAGATTTCTATAGAACAATTAAAAGATTTCTATAGAACAATTAATTAAGATTTCTATAGAAAATGTATAGATTTCTTAGAACAAATACAGAGTTCTATAGAGACAACTACAAATAAAATGTTCTTTAAGAAAAACATGTGTGGTCTCCAAATGGTTTTGTGATAAAAAAACAAGGCTGAAATTATATTTTTAGACTTAGGTATTGATTTATTGTTATAGATGTTTTCCTGCAAATTAGAACAATATAGACAGAACAAAATACAGTATACATGTGTATTTTTAAAATTTAATATAATAAGCTAGAACAGTGAGCAGGGCATCAACAAAGTATATAAAAACAAACAAACAAAATTAAAATCAGTTGACTTACTCCAAAATGAAAATATTGATAGATGGTGAGTTAAAAAACAATCTCATAGAGTTTTGTTCCAAATGTAATTTTCAGTGGGAGAAAATGTTTATTTAATTTTTACATCACTAAAACAATAACAGCATCATAATGTAGTATCGTGCATGGATATCGTGCTGTTATCAAAAATACACAATAAATATTGCAAATCCATTCAATTTTGGTACAGAGCATACCCACTGATAATTCAGTCAGTGATGTCATATGAATAGTTTGTTCAAATCAGTCTCCACTTTTGATCAAATTGTTTTATATTACAATATAAATAACGGCGTCTACACACAATAACACACAGTGACTCCATTTTAGTCTTTTAATTGTTTTCGATTCTGTTGAGTTTTCATGATGATAGAAGTACATGTAACGTGTAGGGTAAGCACACTGCCTTTATACTGCACAGAAATAACATGACAGAGACTTTCGAGGGCGGAAGTTGATAGATTGTCATTTTCTGCTGGCTGGCCCAACGTCCTTCAAGGAATTTCAAGGTGTCTGTTGTACATCTCCAGCCTATATATTCATCAACTGCTGCCTACATCTCGTCACTGTTCACATATGGTTCACAAGTGTGGGTATGCGACGACATTTGTGTTCTTTGCTGTCTCCTGTCTCTCCCTCTCCGTGCATGGATACATGGAGAGGCTGTGGTGGGCTGAGAACATTGTGTTATGCTCAAAGACTTTATTCAAGTCTCTCTATGTGTCAAGTCTTCAAGTCTCATATGTGCGTCCTGGTAGATGTAGCTGGATGGTACTATTAGTGTTCATAACTGTAACCGATGCGGTGCTCACTGATGGTTCACCCTCTGGCTACATGTCCTGCCTTCTTATCCCCTCAGCTGATCGAGATGTCGGTAATACTGGCTCATCCTCTGTATGGTTCCACTTCCATTGTACTCTGGTGGGCTGAGGGTACTCATTACTGTAAGCATGCAGTAATTGTATGTCATCTGGTTGGACAGGAACACTCAGTCTGACTGCCAACAACTGCAGTTACATGGGGGCACATGTATATTAGTGATTCAATAGTCGATGACCCTAGAAAGAATAAAAATATGAACAGTCAGGAGTTGAATAAGAGAACTTCAAAGATCTTTATACTTAATGGTGGTAACGGAACATCACATGGAATATACAATAAATCTTGATCAAAAACAATTGAAATGACATTCTAGGAAACCTAAACTGTAAATTAAAAACCATTAAAAGGTAAATGCTAACTCTACTACATTTCATTCCTTTCAATGACAGATGCATGATTAACATACTTTTGTCATAATAGGATCTTGTTCTCATAAATTATATAAAATAATGCAAACTCAACTCTAATGTTTACTTCCACTCAATGTACTTAAGTGCATCACAAAACTATACTGGACCATAAACATACTAGGCTATCCATGGAGGATATTCTGGCCCTCTATGGGCTATCAGAATCAAGGCTCTTGGCTCAGCATGGGGTCACATATGTTCCCAGTATAAGCTGTACAGCCATAGCCAACACATGCATACACACATGCACATGTATCCATGAAGCCTAATGAGCCACACTGAGCCACATAATAGTGAATGAATGGCTTATTGTTTCATGCCTGATACTCCAGCTATATGGCTTTAAAGTATACATGAAACTGAATAATAGGCATATATACATGTAAGCGTGATTTTGTACATGTGGGTAAAAACACACCTTGGCCCATTTTGACTAGATTTAAAAGCTAATACACATCAATGATCATAGATCTTCATATACAGCATGGAAGAATTCCTTCCTCCATGATAGCAATAAGTATAGTATAAAGGAAACTGTAAGGAATTGAAACTCTTTTCTTCACATCTCCCATATACATCTCCAAAAACAATTCAAAGTAATAACAACTAAATCATCTCCATATCAAAATAGTGGTATAAACTTAAAGTAATCAGGAGATGAAAAGGAGAAACTTCTCCAAGCTTTATTCTTACTTGTGGCATAAACCAACCATGCTGGTGGTAACTGGTCATCCACATGGAATATAATGACCTTCTGACAAAGACATTCGACCCTGCACAAAGGTGTTTTATTTGGTCTTTGGGATATTCTATTGTCAGGAGAGAGGTAAGTACCGTATGAGGGAATGGGTCTAAACAAAAATTATAGAGGGGTGGTTAATTTACACAAAATTCTAAACAAGATGCCACTTTTACTATATACTGCGTACATGTAACACATGGTATAAACACGGGCATAAATCCGGGAGGGGAGGGATAGGGGGTGGGGGTAGGTGGGTGAAATTGGGTTGATACATGTATGTACCCACACTTTTGTCCGGGAGTGGGTGGTCCATAGGATCACCCAGAATTGCACATGCAGTTGCTGGGTGGGGTTTCAAGGGTAAACTCTTCCCCTTCCCTATGGGCCTGCCGAATTTTGAACGATAAGTGTCATTTCAAGCGGTATTATTTTTATTGGTTGGGGAGGGTCAACCAATAATAAGCAAATGTCAAATCATTGTGTGACAGATAGTAAATCTGTGTCATTGCCTATAATCACGTGAGAGTCTATGTATCATAAAAACATTAACTCTAACCTATTCCAAAAATCTCTTTGCCAAAGTGAAGGATTGAGGGTTACATGCTACATGCTCTTTGCTAAAGTAGAAGGATTTTGGAGGATTGAGGTTATTAGGCATACGTGCCTTTCCATGGTACATGTACATCCATGTTTGTTATAGTGATTGCGGGTCAGTGGACACTGTTTATTACTAAAACTTGGGAGGATGAGAACAAGTCATATTGCGCCAATCGTCTAATTTGGAATTAAACAGGAAAGAATATTCCCACATCTATTCTTATTGTAGAAAAACATGTTTCTTAAGAATTCTATATTCACTTACCGTGTCATATAGTGGAATAATCTATAGAGATTGGTCCCTATAGATAACTGGTTCTATAGAATTCTATAGAAAGTAATAACTCTATACAATTTTTTTTTGAGTTTCTATAGATTTTGTAATTTCTCTAGAGCTCTATACAGCCGTTCTATAGACTTCTATAGAACTTTTTGTAAAAAGGCAAAATGCCTTTAGGGGTTATGGTTAGGAAAGCAATATGAATCTTTCTGAATGGCAATTATTTCATTTGTCTCTAAAGTCGAATGAGACCAAAAAACTAAATTATAAGGGGAAGATTAACTTAAACATTAGGCCCCCATTAAAAAAAAAGTCTCCAGTTTTTGGTCATCGGTCTGCTTCAAAATTGGTGCGATGACGGTTTTTTTAATTTTTTTTTTATCTTTTTTTTCCCCAACAGGGAAATAGTGATACAGGTGTACACAGTGACCAAATGTGAAAAAATCGTTTAAAACAGCACAGCAGAATTCCAATTAATCCAGCAATTAATCCAGCAATTTTGGCTGCAATTTGACATTGTTTCATATCAAATGCAAAAAGAAAATTAAAAATGCCAACGTGCAGGTACATGTATGAGGCAATGCTGGAGACCAGAAAACCGTTTCACATACATATTTGATCATATTGTTATTTTGAATGCAATTACAATAACAATATACATACCTTTAAAATAGTTTTTGTTTTTTTTACAGGAAGATTGAGCACTGCAGTCTACATATAGAAAAGTTATATATTGGTTCACACCAATGAGATTAATGGATGTGTGGAGTGACATATGCAGCAAAGCTTTCTTAAAATGTAAGCAACTATTTGTGAAAGTGAGACAACAGAGCTTCCACACTGGAGAAAGAATTAATTTGTAGCGTTTGTAGCGAACCCTTTGTATGTTTCCTTGAAAATTTCCTAATACATGTACCATGAATCAAAGGATCCACAAACATGTTTCAAAATGACAGTTTAAACCTGCCCATTACCCGCTCTATTTATGACAATTTAAGCACACGTCGCACAGTCCACATTGAAGGAAAATCATCTGCTGGGGAGAAACCCTTTGTAACATCTGTAGAAAAGCCTTCGCAAAAAAAAGACTAAACATCCATCAGAGAGAAACTATTTGTGATATTTGTAGCAACTCTTTCTCACAAAAAAGGTGTCATCCATGCAGCATCAAAGAGTCTCCACACTGGAAGGAAAACCATTTTCTTGTATGGCATTTGTAGAAAATCCTTTTCAAAATGAAAATATCAGAAAAACCATCAGATAGTCCATACACTAGAGGCGTCATGAGATTACAAAATCAGAGAGGACCCAGTTGCTCATTTGAAGAAGGGTTAGAATTCTGTCCAAGTAAAGTCACGAGGTCAATGCCTTCTTGACCAAATCAAGTCACAAGTCATTGAAATTAAATGTGAAGTCAACTATCATGTTTTGCCCAAAGTTGTTGTGCGCTTTCTCTAACTGACCAATGTATATAACCCAGACAAAAATCCACATTTGACAATTAACCCCTAACCCCTAGGCATTTCTGCTAGAATGCCACCTCAACCTAACAAATTCCAACACCATGTACTCAACTCCACCATAGTCTGCAGTACTCAACCCATCAAACTCAAACAGTACACTTACTAGTAGGAGACAGTCCTCAACCCATCATACTCCAACAGGGCTCTATGCTGTTGGATTTTGATTGAGTGAGGTACATGATTTAAAGTAAAGTTTGAGAACACTGGAGTCGCACAGATACTCAACCCATCATAATCCAACTGTTCGTTTTCTATGCTAAAAACTCAACTTCTTTTACAAAAAGTAAACACCCTATGGAATAAATGGTAGGTTCTAGTTGTATGGTGTTGAAGTACAATGCCAAGCATACCTAAGTACAATATTTGCCTTTATCAGTTGTTTATTACAGCAGGTTGCATACACACACTCTCTCTCCACTCAAAGTCCAAATGAATGTTGCATGCGTTAGTAGAACCACCTTCCTCACTCGAAATCAAAATCCAACAGCAACATTACTGTACGCCATTGGTACTCAACCCATCATAGTCCAACAGCTTAACTAAGTTCACAGTCCTCAACCAGTCAAAATTCAACAAAACCTTCTGTTGGAGTTTGATGGGTCTGGGGTAGTTAGGGTTAACATGGATCACAGAGACCACACTGAAGAGAAAAACCATTTGTTTGTGACATTTGTGGAATCAGCCTTCTCAGATAAAAGTTCTGTAACAAAGCACCAAGCACTTCACGAACCATTTGTCTTGTAACATATGTGGCAAATCATTTTCAAGAAAGATTCAATCTTAGACAGCATCAGGCAGTCCACACTGGAGAGAAACCATTTGTTTGTGACATTTGTGGTAAAGCCTTCTCTTTAAAAAAAGCCATCTAGGACAGCATCAAGCAGTTCACACTGAGAGAAAGCCATTTATTTGTGACATTTGTTGAAAGCATTTTCAGACAGAAGCGTTAAAACAGCACAATCAAAGTCCACACTGGAGAGAGACCATTTGTATGTGATATTTGTGGCAAATGGCACCCCAAGCAAAGACATGTAAAACAGCATCAGACAGTCCACACAGGAGAGAAAACCATTTGTTTGTGGTACTTGTGGAAAGCTTTCCCACAAAGAGGTCAGTCTAAAACGTCATCAAGCAGTCCACAGGAGAGAAACCATTTATTTGTGGTACTTGTGGGAAGTCTTTCACACAGAGTTAGTCTAAACGTCATCAAGTAGTCCACACAGGAGAGAAACCATTTATTTGTGGTACTTGTGGGAAGTCTTTCACACACAGAGGTAGTCTAAAAACGTCATCAATTAGCTCCACACAGGAGAAACCAGAGAAAACCATTTATTGCGTGATATTTGTGGTAAAACCTTCTTGTCAAAAAAGCCATCTAGGACAGCATCAACTAGTTCACACTTTAGAGGAAACCATTTTGTATGTGATATTTGTGGCAAATGCTTTCCAAGCAAAAGAAATGTAAAATGCATCAGACAGTCCACACTGGAGAGAAACTATTTGTTTGTGGCCTTGGTATTTGTGGAAATCTTTCACACAAGAATCAGTCTAAAACGTCATCAAACACCACACAGGAGAGAAACCATTTGTTTGTGAGACACTTGCTGTGGTAAAAGCCTTCTCTTTAAAAGCTATCTAGGACTGCATCCAAAGCCGAAGTTCACACTGAAGAAAAAACCATTTGTTTGTGGTATTTGTGGTAAATCTTTTCACACAAAGAGGTAGTTCTAAAATGTCATGAAACATTACACATACAGGAGAGAAACCATTTAATTGTGATATTTGTGGTAAAACCTTCGTCCAAAATACCTCATCTAGGACAGCATCAGACAGTCTGTCACACACTGGAGAGAAACCATTTGTATAGTGGTATTTGTGGGAAATCGCCTTCACACAAAGAAGCAGTTCTAAAACATCATCAAACAAATCTACACAGGAGAGAGAAACCATTTGTTTGTGAAACATTTTTGTTAAAGCCTTCTTCATCAAAAAGCCATCTAGGACTGCATCAAGCAGTTCACACTTGAGAAGAAACCATTTATTTGTGACAGAGAGAAGCCTGTTAAAACAGCCGGTGACTTTAACGCCCTCTTCAACCTGCACGACAGCATGTTATTTATTACGCAATCGTGCACCAGGGCAAGAAAAACAGCAACTCTCACTATCTTCGTGGACTTCATCACTACGAGCGAATCCACCTATGGGCTGCGTAAATGCAAATCTCAAGCAAAAGCAAATCAAGGTTATTAACCTTCACTGACCAAACAATTTGGTAAAATGCGACTACCAGACTGGTGTGCATTCAACCTCGTGAGACAACGCGTCATCATGTGCCGTAGGATTGGCATCATTGGCGCCTGCTGTTCTCACATCTGATCATAGATTGTGGAAATGACCATTGACCAAACATGGCATCGCTCCAAGACCACCTGCACCACGCATATACTCGGCCCAGCCTAGCAGAGTTTAATATAGCTTTATATTCAGCAACCGATGGTTATGACAGCTTTATAGATGCCAGTACATCGAGCTGCTGCCAATGTAAGTGCTGTACAAATATGGTGTGGTGATTCCTCGTCACAAGAGGAGTGGACAAGAGGAGTGTCACAAGACGTTTCTGAAATAATCCACACCAGGAGGAACTATGGGAGGACATCAATTCTAACATGGAAGGTAAACTTGCTCGTGGGTCCTCGAGGGTAACCCGAGGTAATTCTGGGTCTCAGAGTTAATGAATGGAAGAGCTGGACCGCATGCGAATAATCAATAATGCAAGAGGTCAAACTGCTGCCATATAATGAAAATGGATTTCAATATGGGCAACATGTGTAAGGCATCAATACGGTGACAGAAGATTTTAATCCCATTGTTAAGAGATTATGGGATTAAAGGACAGCAACTGGAGTACTTTTGATATCATGGTAATCTAAACTGAGAAAAAGGAATTGACCTATTAGGAATTTGATAAATTTTGTATTTTAACTGAGATGATGTGTTACAGACTATATATCGATAATTTTTAAGAGTAATTTGTATCAAAGCTGCACAACTCTCCCAAAATCCAAAACAATAAAAGGACTTATAGTCAACAGTGCTTAGACAATCTTACAACGGAGTTGGTAGGGGATAATGAATGCGATAATTGTCATTGGTCTATAGATCTTGCATACTGTTGGCTGGATCTGCCAGCTCCAGCACTGGCCATGAAGATACCCATGATGATGCCCATAATGAAACCAAGAGTATGTGCACGGTGACCGCCCACAGATAAGGAGCTGCTTACTTTTCAGAACATGTACCAGCTTGTGTGGTACCCTCGAGGTACAGTGCAAGGTTCAACCGCACAGGTTAGGAATTCGATGTCTCATCTAAGTTGCTCATTTAACCCTCCTCCTCCTTTAGTGGGAAGTTGCTAGAGAAGTCAAGAAATCAGTCAACTGACAGCGTTTTTACTGTTGACCCAAATAAGGCACAGGGCATTTCTTTGACAGGTTTTTACCGTCATTTTTGACCACCTTCAACAATACAAGACGATGCTTTTACCAGTCAAAAATGGTTGACTCATTTTGACCTGTAACTGTACTTTACTACACGTAAGGTTTGACCAGTGTTTTGGACTTTTACAAGTGCACCAGATATACCTTGGCAGAGTACATGCATGTATATCAACATTTTGACTGATTTTGACCCTTGTAGTCATAGGAGGAGGTTAACAAAGGGTTATGACATATGAGTGTCACCGATATTACAAAAAGTATGTTGGCATTTGGGAAAAAAAATGCTTTTTGGGGTTATTGTCGATCCATTCATTTTGTGGTAATTGTAGTCCATGTATTACATAATAATCCAAGGAAAGCTAAATGCATTATAGTGAGAAAATTTAGTAAATATGAATTTGAAGCTAAATGTGTAATAGTGAAGTAATTCTAGTAAATAGGAATTTAGCAGCTAAATGTGTAATATTGAGAACATTTAGTAAACATGAATTTAGATTTTCCAATTTTATTTCAGTGTTGAATTTTAACAGACTACCTTTATCGACCCATCTTATTAATTTGGCTGGTCAATAATTTCACTTTTTTTAAATAACGGCACCTCAGATGTAACACCATTTCTGAGGAAAATTTATAGCTTTTGATTAAGTTGTTAGCTAAGCACTCGGTAGCTAGAGTTTCACATGCTACAAATTATCAATTCTAAACCATCAATATATTTTTGTTTTACCAGGAATGATGTGAGCACTTATGTCTACATTGTGTACATCTATATAAGCGTGAAGGTCAACACTAAAGAGAAATGATATGTAAGTGACATTTGCAAAGCTTCTCCAATTTTAGAGCTTCCATACTGGAGAAAATTATTTTGTGGGAGCTTTCTAAGCAGCATGTATCAGAGGATCCACAGACATGTTTCAAAATGATGAGAGACCGTCTGTTACCTTCTCTTCGTCTGACCATTTAAGCACACCTCACAGAGACCACACTGAACCGAAACCATTCATTTGTGACATTTGTGGAAAAGCTTTCTCAGATAAAAGTTTTTTAAGACAACATGGGAGAGTCCACACTGGAGAGAAAATATTTGTTTGTGACATTTGTGGTAAAGGTTTCACGCAGGCTATATCTTTAAATGTCACCAGAGTAATTCACTCTGGAGAGAAACCATTTGATTGTGATATTTGTGGATATTCCTTCACACAAGGAAGCCAACTCAAAAGTCATCAAAGAATCCACACTGGAGAAAAACCGTTTCTTTGTGACATTTGTGGTAAAGCTTTCTCATCAAAAAGCCAGCTAGGACAGCATCAAACAGTTCACACTGGAGAGAAACCATTGTTTGTAACATTTGTGGTAAAGTCTTTATAGATAAAAGATGTGCAATAAGCCACCAGACAGTGCACACCGGAGAGAAACCATTTGTTTGTGACATTTGTGGTAAAGGCTTCTCAGATAAAAGATCTGTAAGAAGCCACCAGACAGTGCACACAGGAGAGAAACCATTTGTTTGTGACATTTAGGTAAAGGTTTCAGATAAAACATCTGTAAGAAGACATCAGACAGTGCATACAGGAGAGAAACCATTTGTTTGTGAGCATTTGTGGAAAAGCCTTTTTTGATGAAAAGATCTGTTAATATTCACCAGACAAGTTCCACACAGGAGGAAAAACCATTTGATTGTAAGATATTTTGTGGAAGGGCCCTTTTGCATTGCAGCAACTCTAAAAAGGCATCGGAGAATCCACACTGAGGGAGAAACCATAGGTTGTGATATTTGTGGCAACTTTTTCTCAGAAAAATACAGTCTAAGATCCATCACAGAGGTCCACACTGGGGAGAGGCCATTTGTTTGTAACATTTGTGGACAGACCTTTGCTGTAAAAATACACTAAAAATTCCATGAGAGAGTTCCTCACTGCGTTGAGAAACTCATATGTTTGTAACATTTGTTGGGGACGCATAACTTAAAAGAAAGGGCACGCTTAAAAAGCACAGAGTAGTCCACTCTGGAGAGAAATGTGTTATTTGTGAAATTTGTGGAAAAGGTCTTTCATGTGCAAACCATTTGATACAACATCAGAGAGCCCACATACTGGAGAGAGAAACCATTTGATTGTAAAGTTTGTGGTAAATCCTTCTCGTCCAGTAAGCAGTCAAAGAGCGGCATCAGAGAGTCCACACTGGGGAGAAAACCATTTATTTGTGACATTTGTGGAAAAGCTTTCTTAGATAAATGCGCTGGTAAGCAAAGCATCAGATAGTCCCACACTGGAGAGAAACCATTTATTTGTGTTATGTGTGGAAAACTTCTTCATCAAAAGCATTCTAAAACATCATCAGAGAAACACACTGAAGAGAAACCGCTTGATTGTAAAGTTTTTGGTGATAAAATCCTTCTCCGGTAAGCAGTCCAAAGACAACATCAGAGTGCCCACACTGAGAGAGAAACACGACATTGTTGTGACATTTTGTGGAAAAAGCTTTCTCTCGATAAAAAGTTCTGTAAAAAACATCATTGACAGTGCATACTGGAGAGAAAACAATTGTTTGTGACATTTATGAGAATCCTTCTCTCACAGAGAAGAAGCAGTCTAACAAGCCATAAAAAGAATCCACACCTCGGAGAGAAACATTTATTTGTGATATTTGTAATCAGCTTCCTTCACAAAGAAGCAGGCTAAAAAAGCCACCAAAGAATCCATACTGAGAGAAACCAAAATGTTAATCCCATACTGGTAAGGCTTCTTCACACATCAAAGAGTCTAAATGTCACCAGACTGTTCAATTTCCGTGAGAAACCATCATCAAAGAAACCATTTTGTAAACTATTGTGCTTTAGACATTTGTGGTAAAGGCTTCACACATACCGCAGTCTTTAAACGTCACGCAAACTGTTCACTCTCGTGTGAGAAACCATCATCAAAAATCCACACTGAGAGAGAAACCATTTGTTT
This sequence comes from Zoroaster sp. YZ-2022, assembly GCA_029582265.1. NCBI lineage: Eukaryota > Metazoa > Echinodermata > Asteroidea > Forcipulatida > Zoroasteridae > Zoroaster > Zoroaster sp. YZ-2022. The sequence continues at coordinate 7,336,803 of CM055833.1, read as the reverse complement.
TAGCCTCATCAGATAAAAGATCTTTATGAAAGCATCAAACAGTTCACACTGGAAGAAACCTTTTGTTTGTGACATTTGTTTGATTCTTTTACAAGAGGAATGTCTAAATTGTCGCGAAACAATCCAATACCAGGAGAAATCCACATGTGCTCATTTTGAAGAAGCGGGTTATACAACAGGTCATTGTTCAAATCAAGTCACAGGTGTATTTACCAAAGTGAAGTGAAGTCCATGAAGTGAAGTCAATAGTTAGTCACATAGTTATCCTACAGCTTGCAAGTCACTTTAGTTTCTTTGTGGACTGGACTGGATAAAAACAGTAATCTGTACGAAATTGCTCTGCTTAGCAATACTTTCTCGATTGCATATCGCAAAATGAAGACTTGCCTGCTTATCGGCGCAAAGCTTAATCTCGTCTCGTTTTTAAGGCAACAAACCACCATGTGTTCCAAACCTGGATGGGGAAAAAGTTCGGTCCTTTTTTCGTACATTTTATTGGTAATATGCGGTAAAAGTGTATAGTGAGATACGCATAAAAACGCTACACTTAACCAGTTTGTGTCGAGGCCATGTATATACATCGCTAATTGTTTGCACCACGGATCGGAGGTGGCCTAAACACGCCCATAGGAAAACCCAATATATATGTATGACAAACACAGCCACGCGTGTACGGTGACATGCTCGGAAGTGTTGGCCACCTGCTGTGGAAGCTTCCATTAACGTGTGTGTGGGAAAAAGAAACCCGCCACAGGGGCCCAGAAAATCATTTTTATTCCCGACATGAACTGGTTAAGATTCAGCTTATTCTGTTGTGTGGTTTACAAGAAAATAGCGTAATTGTTTATTTATTGTAATGTGGAAAATTATCAAAATTTGAACATTTCAAGGTTTCTCAAAACAGACATTGTTAAGGTGGAATAAGTTCACAAGATGTTTGGGTTCAATATCATTTTTAAACCATTTTATAAAACTTTTGTTATCATGCCATTTTCAATGTACACTGCTGTTAGAGAGGAGGGCCAAAGTCATGGTACAGCCAAGCCTTTGAGAAGCTGAGCCAGGCCCAGGCTTTGCCCAGGCCTATGGGTCTATATAATCTCCTTTCTGCTGAGCACAAATGAACCTTTACTAATGAATAGATCTTAAATAGCTCTTATTGTTAACGCAGACTTGAATTGACAAGTCAGCTATCTTTTTCCCAACTGCAGCCAGTATAACGAGCTGGGCTAGGCCCTCCAGAATCCCAGGTTATGTTGATTGACAGGTACTGTATTGTTACAGGATTATGACTCACAAAAGACAATTAGGAGGCCAGGTAGCCATTATAAGGCCAAACAAAAAAATTGTTGAGTTGCCCTCCAGTGAAAATATTTGAAGGGGTCGGTCGGTCGGGATTTTTTTTTTTTTTTAAATTTTTTTTTTCTCCTTGACTGTCATTTTAAGATTGAAATGCATTGGAACTGAAACCACATACCATGTTTTTCATTTGTATACCTATCAGCAAGGAATTTTGCTTCGAAAAAAAGTATCCCAAGCATTTTTTTTCGCTGTGATTGACACAGCAAATTCATCCCAGACAGTATGCAATGCTCAACATGCAACATGTGAGTGGCCATTCGATTTGAAAAACGCGTGATTGAGTCGTTGACAATAACGCGCACATGTACATGTACAGTGCGGTGCCAGTGCACAATGTGGGGCCATTCGATTTGAAAAATGTAGATTGAGTCTTGGGTACTGGTAAATTTACCGCAAAAAGTGGAAAATTTCACAAATCAAACGTATTATGTTTTATACAAAGAAAATTGGTAAGTTTCATTAATAAATAGGCAGGGAATGACAGGGAAAAAAAAAAAAAAAAAAAAACCCGACCCGAGATTTGAGCACTTTTGGGTCGGTCGGTGGAGGGCAACTCAACATCTTCTTTTTTTTTGGCCTAATGAGCTCTGCTTGCCCGGGCTAGGCCCTCCAGAATCCCAGGTTATGTTGATTGGCAGCTACATACAGGATTAGGACTCATGTAATATGACAGATAAGGAGGCCAGGTAGCCATGCTTCCCAAAGGCTTGGCTGTATCATGACTTTGGCCCTCCTCCTTAAGTGTTTATCTCTAAATCTGTAGCAGCCTTCTACATGGTTAAACCCAGTCCACAGCATTGCACTCCAAATGTGCACCCAGTCCATAGCATTGCACGCCAAATGTGCACCCAGTCCACAGCATTGCACTCCAAATGTGCACACACATGTCCTGTTGATCGTGACCATGTTGTCCTTTTAATTAGAATGACAGCACCCGAGGCAGAAATAATGACAACGGATGCTTATTAGCATCATCAAATTTACACAAAATATTATTTTCATGTAATCTGTTGTCATTTATGTTTAAGATTACCAATAGTGCATAGAGCAGTGGCGTAGCCAAGGGGGATGTTCCCCCCCCAAAAAAAATTAAAATAAAATAAAAAAATATATAAAAAAAATTAACAAAACAAAAAACAAAAAAAATCACAAACTAGTTGGTATTTCTACTTTTTGTGTCAGTAAATTTACCCCCAAATGTGTCCCCCCCCCCCCCCTGAAAATCCTGGCTACACTACTGGCATCAAGTGTTGGTCAACCACCGATCTCTGTTATACTCACTGGATCATGTGCTTCCATTCAATTCCACTGCATGCCATGTTGGACCTCGCATAAACCATGGTTAACAATATGCATTCCTGTATGAATTCCTTTTACATTTCCTTGTATAGTGGAGGATCAACAGTAATAATAATAATAAAGATTTATAGCGCGCACATATCTGCCCTGCAGTGGATGCCTATTTGTTATCTACCAATTATAGAGATATCGGGAGTACCAACATGGCCCTGTGGGTGATGTCTTTATTTGTTAGGCACCAACAGGCAACCCTCTATCCAGTCATAATAATAGAGATAGTGGATGTCTTCAGGCACCAATAAGCAACCCTCTATTCAGTCATAACTATAAAGACATCAGGAGTACCAACATGGCCCTGTGGTGGATGCCTTTATCTGTTAGGAACAATAGGCAACCCAGTCATAATAATAGAGATATACAAATAGTGGAGTACCAACATGGCCCTGTGGTAGATGCCTTTATCTGTTAGGAACAATAGGCAACCCAGTCATAATAATAGAGATATACAAATAGTGGAGTACCAACATGGCCCTGTGGTGAATGCCTTTATCTGTTAGGCACCAATAGGCAACCCTCTATCCAGTCAATAATAGAGAGTAGTGGATTACCATTTTTTTCCTGTAATGTCTGTCCATTTGAAAATGTACAAAAAAGCTTTAATTTCCATGTTCTCCTTTTTTATGTTTTATTATTTTATAAACAACATAACTATAGACTTGTCACATTTTTAAAATTATTGTTTGAACAAATTGATAGCTAGGTGTGATGGCTATCGTCTACTACAAAAAGATCAATATTTACTTGTGGAATTAAATTATAGAAGTTGACAACGGTCTGCTCAATTTGATCAAGTCAGTGTTCATCATTAATGTGCTGTTAAATGTAATGTTCAATTTAAAGGGGCAATATCATCACGATCAGAGCCGACTTTCAACAGGGCATGGAATTCAGTCTCCTAGATTAAGATGAACACAGTGTACTGAAAATTACTGGCGCATTTATGCAACAGCAACGTGTACGACGTGGGGTATTATTTCCAGTCATAGTTAATGTTAATGTATGGAGGAAGATTCTTCCTCCATGGTTACCGCCGTAAAAACTATCACAGGGCATTGCTTTTCAGTGGGGGGGCCCAGGGGGTATGGGTTTTTTCCCTTTTCTTTATCTTTTCTGTTTTTTGGGGCACTATGAGGATTTTTCGTGGGGGGAGGGGGCACCTGGGGGTACGCCGCTTGTACTTTGATCACACTGATCGAAACGTCGAGTTGTACCACCAGTTGTTTTCAGAACTAATTACTACTCAATTGAGATTCCACATGGTGTCACCGCAATTAGTCCTACTTATCAACTTAATTTTTAAGGTCTATTATTTCATGTAATTATTTTTGTAAATAAAACTCCCATTGAAATTATTAGGCCCTATGTTTGATTTATACTAAATCAGTCTCAATAACGCCTAATAATTCGTTAAAAAAGTTTTGTCCCCGTAAATCCTGCCTCATGATGTTTTGCTCAACAAGCTCCATTTGCGAATAGTCGAGTTTTTTAGGTCGAGTTGTCACGAGGGTCGAGTTGTCTTAACCCCGTGTAGGCATCATAAAAGAAAGCTAGCTCGCGAAACACACTCATAGTATATATTATGAGTGTGTATGTCCGGCCGGCCGGCCGTACGTGTATGGTGTGTCGCGACATGCAATAAGTATACCTATAAAATGGACTCTTTTCTTCAGTACATTGGACCATGATTGTACTAACTAAACATTGGGTAAGATAACGGTTTAGTAAATGTTTGGATATGTTTTGTGTGTGTGTGTTTCTATAATCGCTACCTTGTGGAGTTCTATAAGTTAACAAAAGGGATAGGATTGTACATTGTACATGTACATTCCAGACGCGTCCATGTATCGTCCATGTACGTAATTCGCCGCACTCGTGAAATGACGCACCTACTTTTGGCTTAGCAATTCTCGGAAAACTTACAAAACTATGGCGTGTTACTGGTTGCATAAACTTACCTAAGTCATGCTTGTTACAGAAATACAAATTATAGTGAAATTGTATGATTTACTGGAAAGTTAGTGCTTGTGAAAGTGGAAAAAGTTGTTTAACCACTGATTTTACTATAGGGCCTAGTATAGATACAAATAGTAAGAGATTTACATGACCTCAATTTTTTTTTCACGAACATCTGTGATTTTATTGTTCTATGCCGTCAACAAGCTGTTGTCTGTGGAAACCAAAATATATGAATGCTTTGCATTTGCAATGATTTTTAAAGAAATACTGATCCACAAAATGGATACATTCCTTAGATTAGAATTAGAAGCCAATGAATGAAGACTACTTAATTTGTTGGTGTTTATTTCGACGGTAGTGGAAAATTATTGAGAAAATGAAACATTAATATCATGGTTATGAATAGAAATCTTTTATTTGACAAAATGTTAACAGCATTTTTATACATTTCAAAGTTTTAAAGTAGGCTATTTTTGCAATTTTTTTTACCACCTTCCATTTTATTGGTCTTTCAAGAATATTGATTAAAGGTTTTGAATGCTTTTTTTTTTTTAAATCGAAAACAATATTTTTACTTTCAAGATTAAAAACAATTTTACAACCATCTGGAATAAGATAAAACATGATTCAACTGTTTTTCTTCTTGGGTACATTTTCTGTGCACCCATCAACTTTAACAGTTTGGGAGTGAGTCATTATACCAACATCAATTTTCTGCTGACCACAATTCTGTGTGTCTAAAAAAAAACGGCGCACAAGACGTCCATGTGTATGATCATGCATTGAAATTCCACATTTTACAAGAGAATCCTTCACTGAAACAAACTGAAACACCAAACTGCTAATTTCATTTGTAAGTTACTCAGAGCTGCCAACCAGTACGATTTTGTCATATTTCGTACGATAAAATGATTAAAATTTGACACTACGATATACAAAAATACGCTTTCTTCAAAAAATACCAACTAAAAATTTATATTGCCTGGTTACTACTTCTTTCCGTCCACGTGCACAAACCTTACGGCATCAAGACAGAAACATTGTCAGATTTCGTCACCCAAAAAGTACTGAGCCAATCTAAGGGCAAGTTATGTCGTGAAGTAAAGTTCAGTGACAAAGTGCTCCTCAAGTGCAAGAAGGCAGCTGCTCATTTCAACAGACAATTTGTTTGTTTATTAAGAATTTTTTGTGTTAAAATGATTTTTGTGTTAAAAATAGTATTTTTTGGGATTGTGAATATGATTTTTTTTTTTCTGCTGGGGTTGGCAGCTCTGGTTAGTGGTTACTGTCCAGTTGATACATGTATATCCTTAGGTGCGTCATTTAGGGTAAATTGAGGATACAAACCCTATGTCATGAGAAATTGTTAAGTACAGGGACAAAGGAAATAACAATAGACCTTATACACATGACATCATTTGAGTAGGGCGCCCTTGGCTAGAGGTCAAAAGAAGGTTGCTCATTGGCCCAATTTGTGCGCTGCGTGTGTATAGATGTGCATTTTCCATTGTTTTATCATCGTTTTACCTTTAAGATGGCGCCGTGATCGTCAACGCATAAGTTCTATACTCGATAGACCTTATGCATATGATGTCACAATATCACTCTATCAGAGAGCTGGAGAAAGGTCTCCATTGGTTCAGCGCGCTGAGCGTACGCACGCACAGCGCGCATACATAAACCAATTAGTGACCTTCTCCAGCCTCTGATAGAGGGCGATATTCAGTTTGTGACATGACATCCATTTAATTATTTCACTTGTATCTAAATGTGACCAAAAACCAAAAATTATAGGGAAGATTAATCCAAACTTTAGGCCCCCCCCCCAAAAAAAGTCTCCAGTTTTTGGTCATCGGTCGGCTTCAAAATCGGTGCAATGACATGTTTTTTTTTTTACAGATGTACGCAGCGACCAAATGTCTTGCGTACAAAGCATGGAGGATGAGAGTCTAAGCTTCACAAATCGGGCAAACATGCATACCCCTATGTGAAAAAAATATCGTTTAAAACACAGCACGGCAGAATTCCGATTAATTCAGCAATTTTGGCTGCAATTGGACATCGTTTCATATCAAATGCAAAAAGACAATTAAAAATGCCAACGCGCAGGTCTGAGGCAATGCGCGCGAAGACCAGATACCGTTTCACATACATACATGTATGTGATCATATTGTTATTTTTTTAATTACGAATTCCGCATGTAAACCTTTAAAATTTTATTTTTTTACAGGGAGAGTGAGTACTGCAGTCTACATAGAAAAGTTGTATTGGTTCACACCAATGAGAAATGATGTGTGAGTGACATATGCAGCAAAGTTTCTTAAAATGTAAGCAGCTATTTGTAAGTAGACAACAGAGCTTCTCCACACACTGGAGAAAATTAATTTGTGACATTTGTAGTGAATTCTTTGCATGTTTCCCTTGAAAAATTTCCTTATATCATGAATCAAAGGATCCACAAACATGTTTCAAATGAAATGAGAAACTGCCCGTTGCTACCTGCCTCAATTTATGACAATTTAAGCACACGTCACACAGTCCACATTGAAGGAAAAATCATCTGTTGGGGGAGAAACCATTTTTTG
>CM055833.1:7309174-7329040 GCA_029582265.1 Zoroaster sp. YZ-2022 | reverse complement strand
AAGATATTAGTGTTTATACAGCAGTATCCATGTGTACACACTTATACTATGCTTATACAAACAATATGCAAGTAAGTTTTCAATAGCCATCACCATGCTCTGCACACATCTTTATACAGCAGTGTATGTGTGTACACACAAATACCAAAAGCAATATGCAAGTAAGTTTTCAATACCCTTCATAAAAACAAACTTTTAACAGTCTATATACATGTATACAGCACTATCACACACTTAAAAATGTTTGCTATACCCACCCCTATCTGACAATGCTGTTTACACCATACAGCAGTATCTGTACATTTATGCAAAACAATATGCAAGTCAGTTTGCATTACACCTGAACACAAACGGTACTATTCACAGTGATATACCTTGGCACCTATGTTCCGTAACATTTATACAAAGAACAATATGCCTATAGTTTTCAATAACCCCCATCACATGTGCATTTTACCCAATCTTTATACACATGTCCTTGTGTACATACATATACTGAACAAAATTATAAATGCCCCATGTGGCAATTTGAAACTTATTAGCCTTAGAGGTTGCAAAATCATACAAAATTCATTTTGTTGTTCAATATGCTACAGATTACTGTCCGTTAGAACACGATAGTGGCGTCTGGCAATCATGGACATGCATGTGGACACGGTGGGGGTCAGGTTGAAACATGGGGCGTTTATATTTTTGCTCAGTGTACTATGAAAAAACAAAAACAATATGTGAGCAAGTTTTGAATAGCCCTCCCCCCCCCCTCACAAACAATAGTTTGTACACAGTCTTTATACACCTATGTCCGTGTTTACATACAAACTCATATGAACAATATGCAAGCATTTCCCACCACAACCAATGCTAAATTACAGTCTACAAACAGCAGTGTTCACGTGTTCAGGTACATTTACATAAATATACAAACAACAATATATAAAGTAGTTTTCAATATCCATAACCCATCAAAAACACTGCTTTTCATACAATCTAAATCATATCTTCACATATTAGGAAATAACTGAGGAAATCATATAAAATAATTAAATTTAGAAAAAAATATAACACAATCAACACTGGTCACAAATGTTAAATGGTGAATAATCTATTGTTATATCTCAAGGCCACTGTAGTAGCCTAGTTTAGTAGCAGTGTAACACTTCAATGATGCCTCGATCATTATCATACAAACATGCTAATATATATGTAAGGCATCATCATGGAGCATTGCAATGTTATTTGAAAGTACCAGACTTGTTTCCTTACATGTATACATTTATCACAATTTACAGAAAAGAAAATACTGTATCATGACCATAGTGTTTTAATATGTATCGTATTGCAAGAAAGTTGTACCGTTGTACCCCTACAGTTTAGCAGTACACTCATGGTGGATCACAACTGCAATACACTGGCTGGAACATCACACTATAGGAACTCATGAAACCAGTTCAGTATTACACTCAGGACCAAGACACTGTAGCAACTTTTGTTATCAGTACAGTATGGGTCAGGCCATACTACTCCAAATCAGTTCAGTACTACATTTAGGGTCAGGACACATGTAGCAATTTATGTTATGAGTACAGTATGGATCAGGCCATACTGCTCCAAACCAGTTCACTAGTACACTCACAGGCAGGACACTGTAGCGCTGTATGTTATCAGTATGGTATAGGTCAGGTCATACTTCTCCAAGTCAGTTCATATACACTCGGGGGCAGGACACTGTAGAAATGCTTCTCCACAGTAAACTCAGGGGCAGAGCACTATGTAAAACACAACATTTATCAAAATGTCTGATAAGTTTACATATATAATACTAAAATTGTATTGCCCATGTGGTTTGTATAACGAATGTCCATGTCACACAATGCTTGCATCATCTATAGGATACACAAAGGTCATGCATACAAGTACAATTACTCAATTAACCATAATATCAAAACACTGTTGTAAACATTTATTAAATGCATACTTTTATTTTTAGTTAACTGCAATAGACTTTGTTAAAATGTGTCATCAACTTTTTCATAACGAAATTGCTCTCTATATCGTTTCGGTTTGCAGTAACACCATGTGTTTATCTCAACTAATGTGTAGAAGTTGAGGTACAGGTTCTGAAAAGAAACTGTCGCAATTCATATCTCAACCTTCGTTAAGTGAGAAAGGTTCAAGGGAGAACCAATTTCGGGCAACTCGTTTTTCTCTACTGTCACTAAGTGAGAAATACGGTTCAGGGAGAACCATGGGGACTTCACGGGTTAATATGGTTGCTCTCAAATAGAATAATGACACCATACACATCTTTACACCTAAAATATAGAATAAACAATACAAATTTTAAGTGTCACTGTAATGTAGTGGCTTACCTTAGAATTCAGGTTTGTGAAATCCCATCTGTGCACACCACATTATCAACAACTCAGGTGACAAACGGCATTGTGTTCTTTCAATTAACAAGAGAAGACATACTAGATGACACACACAGTTCAGTAGGGGCGTTGAAACACCCCAATTGAGCTCAAAATCTTTTGTAGAGTGTTGTGGCCGAGATCGAAAGACACACTTTGTTGTAGACATATCCCAGTTGAGTTAGACAATTGTGTCCTCACACTTGCCAACAGAAGATATGACAGGAGATGTCCCAGTTGAGTAGGGGCGTTGAAACACCCCAATTGAGCTCAAAATCTTTTGTAGAGTGTTGTGGCCGAGATCGAAAGACACACTTTGTTGTAGACATATCCCAGTTGAGTTAGACAATTGTGTCCTCACACTTGCCAACAGAAGATATGACAGGAGATGTCCCAGTTGAGTAGGGGCGTTGAAACACCCCAATTGAGCTCAAAATCTTTTGTAGAGTGTCGTGGCTGAGTGATCTAGCTTACCGGACTCAACTTCTGGTGAATTAGCAGCACAATGTGGGTTCAAATCCTGGTCGTGACACTTGTGTCCTTGAGCAAGACACTTTCCCATAATTGCTTATAGGAACAGAGGCAGTTTAACAACTGCCTTCTTCTGGAATAGTTACCCATCTCAGTCCTACTCGCACCGTGAAGAGGTTGGTTAACTGTCTTGTTTCGGTGTGAGGGTTTCTTCAGTGCAGTTGTTGTAACAACTCAGCTTCATCGTAGCCCCACCTGAGTGCCCATTGGGCCTTGTGTGGGCCGATTCGCACATAAAAAAAAAAAAAAAAAAAGGCACACTCTGTGCTGGATATCCAAGTTGAGTTAAACCATTGTGTCCTCCCTACTTGCCAACAGAAAACATACATTATACTAGATAACAGGAGATGTCCCACTTGAGTAGGGGTATTGAGTCACTCCAATTGAGCTCAGAAGACACTCTGTAATGGACATGCCAGTTGAGTAAGGCCATTGTGTCCTACTTGCCAACAGAAGACACACTCTGTGATGGACATCCAAGTTGAGTTAAACCATTGTGTCCTACTTGCCAACAGAAGACACACTAGATGATAGGAGATGTCCCAGTTGAGTAGGGGTGTTGAGTAGGGGTGTTGAGTAGGGGTGTTGAGTCACTCCAATTGAGCTCAGAAGACTAAGAGTGTTGTGTCTATCCAGTGTGAAGATATTGTCTTGTGAACTGCAGCTTCTGCATCTACATCTGATATTTGAATCCTCTCCATCATTATCTGTGTGTCAATGATTTACAAAATACTACTTTAATTCACATTGGTCATTAAGTTTGTATGTCACATTGAATTGTTTAGTACGTTACTGAATAACAATTATGTTTTTTACATTTACCAGATTCAGGTTCAAACTTATGTCCTCATGTAGTTTGTGATCATATACAAATTTATGATTTTACATCAATTCTCTTCCTCTTTAAAGTTTTTTTTTTGCTTCATTCCATTATGAACTTATAATCTATAAAGATGTTTTGCTTTCAAATCTCACCTTTCTTACTGTTATAATCTCACTGTTTTTACTCTTATAATCACAGTTTCATACTTGTATAATCACACTGTTTTTGTACTGTTATAATCTTACTGTTTTCTTGTTGTTTTTTACATATTTTTTTTTTTTTACAACTATTGTAATCAATTTTCCATACTGGTATAGTTCAAACGTTTACTTATTGTTCTATTCTCACATTTAATTTTTCTTTTCCATAATTATTTTCTTTCCGTTTTCTGTTCATTGTAACATGTGTATTATTGACACAACTCAGGTTTGTCAACAATGATTTCACAACATTTCACAATAAATTTGTCCTGTTATATTATTTGTTCAACTTGGTTTTGTGTATAAAACTACACTGAATGTTCACTATTTACTCAACAGCTTGTGTTTTCAAGGTCATGACCATATTTTGACACTCACCCATAAAAAACAAACTTATTTATTATTAGAAACATATAAATAGAGGTTAGATGTGTCTATGTTACCAACCGTATTAATTACTATACATGTCTGTTTTTAACAAAATGTTCATTAACCATTTCAGGATAACATTTGTATTAATTTAGAACTCAACTTTGACAGCCTCGTGATAGCTATAATAAGTAGGGATTACTTGATTTTGAACACATTCTAAACCTCTGTCACATAAACATGATCAATCAATGTTCTTTCATAGTTGTTGCATCTGGCACACTGCTTGTAACCATGGTCACGCATCATATTTACAATACTTGAAGAACACATAGTCTTTACACTATTAAGAATGTCTGTTAAAGTCTCATTATTATACATTTGTTGACACTTTCTGCAGTTCATTCACAAGGATTTTCATATTAGATATAAAATCCCTAAGCACATAGGATACTGGTCGATAGATAACAACAACTACTAATGAAACATTGGAAATGATGTGGAAAGCAATATATTCTATATTTTCGACTGGCAACATAAGTCTACTCATTGATCTGTTACTTTTACCATATACTGCTACACCTCCATGACACTGATGCTTTAACATTTCAGTTAATTCACTAGAATTATCATATGAAATACATCTTGGCTGATAGCTTTTGAAATCATTCAATTGCATGTCATACTGTATTTGATGTTCAGTCCATGTTTCGGTCAAACAAATAAAATCTGCTTTCATCATTTCACTGTTGCATTTCAAGTCTGTATAATGTGCATGTAATCCCTGGATGTTATGCATCATGATAGTCATACCGACAGATGATTCTGTGGTATCCATAGATGTACCTTCATCAGTAATAAATGGTGACATACTATTCAACGCATCAGCTACAGCTTCATTACAATAAAAATGTACTCTCATGAAACCCTTCAATGACAAGACCATCAAGTGATGTAACACGGCTCAGACTCACGATGCTTGTCCAGGTGCAAATGCGCTCAAGACATACAACAGCTTTATTTGTTGTCATTCCTTGTACTTTGTGAGCTGTACAGGCCCAAGCTAACTTCAATGGAAACTGATGTCGTACACATTTTTACCAATGTTTTCTTCCTGAATCTCAATGGTACACTGTCTTCATCAATTGCAGATGATGCACATTGTTTCTTCAGTTTCAATCCAACCTTGTTGTTATCAAACTTAATTCTGATACACTTGGGTTCATCAGATTTATCCTGTGACATTACTATTTTTGTTACAGTTCCAAAGACACCATTAACAAGTCCATCAGACACATCAATGTTTTTAGTAAGCATAACTCTAGCACCAACACCAAGTAACAGGGATTGTGGTAGGCTTCCATTAGACTTCTTTTGGGGCTTTTCTTCGTTTACTTTTAGCATTTCTGGAGTCTGTCTCATAATCCTTCGCTTCAATATATACACAATCAGAACACTTTGAATGTAGAATTTTAATATTTTGTTTATCTACTTGTTTATTACATGGAAATATATGGACTGCATCATTCCACTCTTGTCCTGTTTCACGACCTTTCAACATTTTTATGTCATCATCCTGTAATGCTTCATGCTTCCTTCTCACTCGTAATCTGTTCAGTGTTTCTGCAAACTGTCCATCTTCCTTTTGTCTCATAATTTCATTCAATTCAGCAATTTTGAAATTATCATTCCTGAATCAGCTGTAATATTACTCTGATACAAAGATCTTGCCTTCACAGGTGGCAACTGATAGAAATCTCCAACAGCTAATATACTCGACATTTCAAAAGGGTATGATTCCGACATTGCTTGATCTGTCTTAGACGTCCATGGATATAACACAGGTAATTTCTGACCAACCATTGAAATCTCTTATCTATAATCAAAATCTGCAGCTGACCAAGTTTATTAAAGTGTACTAATTTTTTCTTCACCAAGTGGTTGATATGGTAATGACATATCTGTTGATATAGACAATGCACTGTGTATTGTTGCACCATTGATATTAAATGCAGCTACACCTGTAGGAGCAGTTAGCAATACAGTGACACATCATCAGGGTTTCTCATCATTGATCCAAGTATTCGTGTTGCTTTAATCTATACATTTACAAGAAGGCTTTTTATACATGGCCAGTACCTGCACCACCAGTAAGAAACACTTGAAATGCATCAGGGTTTTTACCATTTTGTCTAAACACCACTGTCAATTTTATAGAATACCCTTTTCTGTTTTTCATTAAGGATCTCAGCATATTTAATGCATCAGACTTTGGTACTCTTGATGAGTGTGCTTCAATACCACATATGTTCTCTTCCTTTCTACCAGGTTGTAAATCTGGAATAGTACATTCATCATCACTATCCTCTGCAGGCATTTGCCGTTTGTCTTTGCATTCATCTCTTTGTAATTCAGTTTCTGGACTGATTAATGCCCATGCATCTTCCTGTGAACCAAAGTTTTCAAGATGTTCTTCTGCATCCTCCAATGACCCAATATCAACTTCAAATCTAGTCCGATTACTTTCCACAATAGACTTTACTGTTTGTAACCTACCCAGTACACTGACAAATCCATTGTTATAAAATTCCTCATATGTTTCAAATTGTGCTGGTTTCAAATGAACATCAACCCTGTATGAAAGAAATAGCTGTAGAATACTATGATAATACTTCTCAGAAGACTTCATGACTGAAAATCTTGGATATCTAACAACAGCTGGATCACTTCTAGAACGTTTCTGTATGTGTCCCAAATCGTTCTTCAATGCATACACTTCTGACTTTCTCTTATCACTAGATACTTTACACATATCTCCTTTGTATATGACTCTGTATTCTGAACTAAATGTAGCTAAGCACATTGGTTCAAATGCACTTGTATCTGGTCTTGCTTTATAACGATCAACTTTACTAACCATCCACACACTATCATCATCATTAGTTGATTTATTCTGAATTACACTCATGGGCAAGCTCTATTCGAACAGGATTTTCTCCTACAGGTATAAACTCTACTTTTCGAGAACACTCTTGAAGTCTTAATGTACAACAGCGATAGACTGCTTCTTGAGCTGAGACCTCACGATTTTGCAGATAAACACCTCCAATTTGTTTCATACTCTGCTTAGCATCTTGATTTCCACTTTCTGCCTCACTCTGTGCATGCTTCAATAATAATCCCATCTCACGTTCAGCTTTTGACATGTAAGAAACTACATATGCTACACAAGCATATACATCACTGATAAATTGAATGTCCATGTTTGCATTCCAGCATCTCAATAAATCAGGACTGTACTGGTTAATCCAAGCATCTTGAGGCTCTCTCATCAAAACAAAATGTACTTTTTTGGTCAACACATCATTTGCTTTCTCAAAATCATCCTGTTTTATTCCAATCATTGTGAACAGTTCATAAGTTGACATATGTTGATTCTCCTCATTACTTACTGCATTCCATACTGATTTCAACAATTCCTTTGCATCGTGTTCAGTTACTGTATTATCTGACATATCCTCACAATCATCAATATCCATTGGCTGTGGATTAGACACAAATGTTCTCATGGATGGTGGTCTTGGAAAATTAAATCGACACTCAGTACCCTTCTTCTTACATGATTTAGAATGTCTCTTACTATGTTGCTGTACACTACTAACAATCTCATTCAACTCTTCATCTTCTTCTTTTGATGGCAGACTACAACCTTACATACTTATCTACAAAGTCTGTCACTCATCCTCACTATTTGAACTCAACTTAGGTGCATCTTCAATCCAAAATAGACAATGCGTATGTGGTGAGCCTCTTTGCTGGAATTCTACTCTATAAAAATAGTCTGTCACTTTCCCAATAGGTGCTGCTCTTGACATTATCACATCTTTCAAAAATGTATGAAATCGCTTGTCAAACATTCTAGCCACAGTTACAGGATTATTTCTCAATAACAAACACTTCTCATTCCACTCCAACTCATCAATACTCCTTGCGTCACCTTGTTGTCTAAGTAGTGTATTGATAAGTTCAGGCCATCTCATGTCAATATTCTTCTGTGCCTTCTCATGATTCCTTTTCTCTTCTTTACTCATACGAAATTCCACCACCTTGCCATTCTTATGCCTTTGTAGTAACTTCTTCTGTTCATTTCTTCTGATCTTCTTTCTATTTGGTTTTGATACTTTCTTCTCATGATACTCTACCACACATTCCAGTACATTACTCCTGCTACAACATGTTTGTTTCCTTGCCTTCAACTTACTCAGTGCCTTAGAATTACTTACTCTCTTTCTGGTCAGCTTGTTCAGTCTCAACTTCCTCAGCTTTATCATTTGTCTTCTCTGCTCACTAATTACTGCTTTCACTTCAGTACCGTCTGTGCTGTCATTACAATCTTCTTCTCTTTCAAAATTGCTGCTTTTAATCACATCAACTTCAATATTACCACATCTTTCACTGTCTGCACCTTGATCACATGTATCTACCTTTCTCTGTATCTTATCCTTTGCTGATACACCAGCCAAATCAAAGTCCTGCATATCAAAACAAAAATTCATAGTTTCTAATACACCCTGTGCCTCAGTTTCAGTTGTTGCATATGTAGATGCAATAGCCTCACCATTGACACATGATTTGAGCATAACTTCAGAGCATAATTTGGGCATAACTTCAGAGCATGATTTGGGCATAACTTCAGAGCATAATTTGGGCATAACTTCAGAGCATGATTGAGGCATAACTTCTGCACTTGATTGTGAGCATGTTTCATGTGAGCATAGTGCATCCTTTTGGCATATCAGATCACCATGAGGAGGAGCCAACCCCAAGGCAATCAGTGAAGGAGTTGAAATGTCAAATGTATGATGGGTACCAGGGGAGCACATATAAGGGGAGGAATTACAAGTACAGATGGATGAGGGGGCATGTGTGATAAGAGACTGAACACCTACAGACAAGGGAGACATACATCTTCGAGCATCCTTCTGCTTGGCCTGGCGGCACCACGTCCTTTCCCTCACAGCCTTCACTTTTGCACGATATTTTGGCATTGTCTGTTGACAAAATAAAATGTTTGTCAAATACACAAATCTTTAATGTACTGCGTACCTGCCAGCTTCAGTGACCTATATTGAACCCAATCACTTGTTCATCTGTATATTAAATGTGCATAAAAATAGCCAACAGGATAAACAAATTAGACAATAACTCCTTCAAACTGCATGATTACTTGCTCTTCCACGTCACACTGTTGGTGAACAGTGAAATTACATGACAATATGAACACATTGCAGCATTATCATTCATGATTCCATTTCATTACTTAACTTTGCAGAATTTAATGTATGAGGTGCTACAAAACAAATATTGACTGCTTTTACATATGATTAAAACTACTGATGCCTCAATGATCACCAGACATTACAAACAATTTCAATTTCCCTCTGCTTGCTCACAGAAAAATGCACTGCTCTGGGCATCAGCTCAACAGTAGTAGTTTTAACTATACATGTACCATTCACACCACTCAAAATTTCTATACTATTACACCAGAGAAATACATGTACAACTCAGAAAATTCTGAATGCATCAATCAATACATATATATTACATGTGAAGCCACTTCACACGCATAGTTGTCACCACTTTAATCATGTTCATAACAAATTTATAAAATGTAAAAAAAAAAAAACTTCTGAAACTTATCAAAACACAACCTTTCCTGACAAATATTTCTGTCACAAATGCATACAAAATATTTTTTTTAAATTACACAAATTACATTTTTTTTAAACATCTTCATAAGCACCATTGTTTATTTTGATGTCAAGAACAACATTAAGCCTAATCTTGCAAATTTAATGTGCACAAACCCCTGACAAATATCACCAAATTTAAACTAAAAACTAAACATTTACAAAGTTCACATATTTTATGCATCTCTTCCTTCCTCCATGCCCCAACCATGGAGGTATCCTCCAGGCCCTTGACACACTAATATTACTAATACTATTTAAAATGTTTGTAAAGTACTTAATTTCATATTTTTATTATGCATGTACTATACCAGCAAACCAAACATTAACAATCCAGAAGCAAACGTCATAGGCTAAAACACTATTTTGTATCGTGCAACACGTTCTGTTGTACTTGTTTGTAGCCAATGTTACGTGCGTAACGTGACATTTAATTTCATGACTTTAGTGTATCAATCAATTATTATTATTAATACAAATAAGCCTCTACAAAAATCACCAAACAGTGAAACACAAATTGTCATTTACATAATACATTAACCATCTTCATTTTTGTTTTCTAATTTAACTATGATTTTGGAAACATTACTACTACTAGTAGTAGTACTACGTTTATCATCAATTTACCCTAAATGACACACCTAAGGTTATATTGATTATATAATATATAATCAACTGGACGGTAACTTACAAATGAAATTAGCAGTTTGTTGTTTCAGTTTGTTTCAGTGAAGGATTCTCTTGTAAAATGCTTAATTTCAATGCATGATCATACGCATGGACGTCTTGAGCGCCGTTTTTTGAGACGCACAGAATTGTGGCCATCAGAAAAATGATGTTGGTATAATGACTCACCCCAAACTGTTAAAGTTCATGGGGGCACAGAAAATGTACCCAAGAAGACAAACAGTGGAAATCATGTTTCATCTTATTCCAGATGGTTGTAAAAAAAAATTTAAACTTGAAAATAAAAATATTGTTTTCGATTTTTAAAATAAAAAAGTATAATTTGGAGCTCTCAAAACTTTTAATCAATATTCTAGAAAGACCAATAAAATGGAAGGTGGTTAAATTTTTTGCAAAAAGTACTTTAAAACTTTGAAATGTGTACAATTGCCATTAACATTTTGTCAAATAAAAGATTTCTTTTCATAACCATGATATATTTTCTCAATAATTTATCACTACCGTCGAAATAAACACCAACGAATTAAGTAGTCTTCGTTCGCTTCTTCTATAAGGAATGTGTCCAATTTGAGGATCAATATTTCTTTAAAAAAATCAATGCAAATGCAAAGCATTCATATATTTTGGTTTTCACAGACAACAGCTTGTTGACGGCATGATAGAACAATAAAATCACAGATAAAATCAGTGGTTAAACAACTTTTTCCACTTTCACAAGCTACCAACTCTTCCAGTACTTAGGCTTAAATCATACAATTTCACTATATCTTTTATTTCTGTAACAAGCACGACTTAGATAAGTTTATGCAACCAGTAATACGCCATAGTTTTGTACATTTTCCGAGAAATGCTGTCAAAGGTAGGTGCGTCATTTTCACCGAAGTGCGGCGAATTACGTACATGGATCGATTTATAGTATTCACAGTTAAAACTAAACCTCCACTTTTTCACTCCTCATTGCTCCTTACCTCAACAGCTACTCTTTATTTAGAGTAAGAAGATACTTTTTGTTGAATATAACAGTGAAAAAAGTGGAGGTTGATATTAACAAAACTATTTCCATAAATTTTAATGGGCACAACAAATACAGAAACAACTTTTGCTACATTTTTTTCAGCATTACTGTACACGCACCGTCCTTACCGTATCGTTGTCATATGAAATATGGGTTACTTTTTTTTTGACACACATTTCTTGGGTTAGCCAGCACACCGACTAACATTTGTCGACGAGCAATGCCAATCTTGCCTGGTACCCAACATGTGATTTTTGAGCATGAGTACCACGCGTAAGATCGGCCGCTCGACACAAATGGTCGTTGTGCGAACTTGACGTTCGTTAAAAAACCACTGTTTCATTTAGTACATCGCTGAGCCGGCGCCGTAGCCAGCCGGCCTTCTCAGCCAGCTTTGCCTGGGGCCAGCCGGACGCATCGTAGTTACTTCCCAGTTCCAAAGAGCGCGAGTCTGCACATTGCAATTTCACTCGCGGAACTGATGTTACACCTTCCTCATGCTGCGGTGATTTTTTTTCTTTTCTCCCAACACTTATTCCTCTCATGCTTGGATCTCGAAAAACAATTATGATGCAATTATGCAACAGCCCTGGGTCTCGCATCCTCTCAAGTTATTTTTTTTCCTCGATTTCTTGTTCGTTAAGGTATCAAATGAAAGCTAATAACTTTTTTCTCATCCGTCAAAAATAGCAATTTAACATTTGGGTAAATAAATTCTTTGACCGTCACATCGACCTAAAATCGGGCACTGCATCTTTTAAGGGCTCAACCTCAATGGTCAATTTCAAGATCGCTAGGTTAGGCCTATAACTTAGGGGATTGGGAGTCGCATCATAGCATTCATAGTCCAACAAGAATTTGGAGACAGCTTTTGTGTTCGTCCGTAGGACAAACACCGGTAAAAAACATTGATCAAAGAGCTTGAGTGATGATACACAAAGGGTTGAAAGCAGTATACCGCCCTCTTGTGATTTTTATATAATATTAATTGTTGTACTTTAGAAATTGTTTTGATGGATGTACTCGATATTTTACATACATCGTGTGCCACTGTTTCAAAAGTGTAATTCCAAATAAATAAATAAAAAACTTCAAAGCTGTTTTCTTTCAATAAAATGGCTTTAAAATTGTAACTTATTGTTCAATAGTTACAGATTTCTGTTCATACCCGCTTTGAAAAGTCCCAATTTATAAAGTCGTTTACGGGTACTCGGAACCGAAAAAAACGGAACCCAATAATGACAGTCGGTCGTCGTATTGGGATACCCTGATACCCGGCGAGTCCTACGGGCACCTTGTATTCTTTATTCGTCTTTCAGAAGTGATAAAAAGTTGTGAGGAAGCTTTTTTCAAATTATACTATTTTTATTTTACATAAAAAACAATATGTTTATTCTCAAAACCAAAAAACAATTTTACAAACCATCTGGAATAAAGATGAGAAATATGATTCAACTATTTTTTCTTGGATAGGCCTACCATTTTTTGTGAGATCTATCTTTAACAGTTTGGGGGGTTGAGTCATTATACCAAACATTCACAGAAGGAAGTTTTGTTTAGGAAGGAGTGCAATATATTTGTGGTTTTTTACCTCTTAAGGCTACTATACTTCAGTTGTTGCAAATTTGATGGAGGGCCCGCAACTCAAGTACATGGAACATAAAATAATGATTTCTCTTGTATTTGTATTTATTTGTAAATGGTCTAAGTCACATCTACATTGTAGAACCGTCACATCGACCACAAAATCGGGTACTGCATCTTCTAAGGTCTCCAACCCAATCGTCAATTTCAAGATCAGGGTTAGGCCTATAACTTAGGTTGGATTGGGGTCGCATCATAACATTCTATAGTCCAACAAGAACGGAACAGCTTTTGTGTTCGCCGGGAGGACAAACACCGGTAAACAAATTGATCAAGAGCTTTGGTGATGATAAAACAAGGGTTAAGTAGAATGCCGCCCTCTTGTAACAATCATTAACTGTCAAGATTTTGAGGTTTTAGTAGCATAAAATAGCGTGCAACACCGTTACAAGAGGATCCTTTAAACCAATTAATTGTAATACTACTTTCGGATATTAATGATCCCAAACGGTTTTATATAATGCCAAATCTCCCAAAAGACGTCAATGCAGTAAATATAGAATTTTTTATTTAAGCATTCGTTTTGTGTACACGGAAGCTGCAGAGTGAACCTGTTGCTTAACTTGTTGGCCTCAAATAGTGGAACAAATAATTATGAATCAGGACACCAAATAATATTTTATGTTTTAATGTTTTAACCCTGCTAGAGGGACCGGACACTCCAGTTCTTAAAAACGCTTTTTTGCACTGCCCTTGCTAAATACTCGACCAAAAAAACAGATGCCACCACTTTGACTTTGTCACCTTCGACCCCCCCACATGCAATGTGTGCTGGAGTTGGAAAGGTATGTCAGTTATCAATACATGTGAAATCTCGCATAATGTTCTGTATGCATACCACAAAACCGTGTGTGTGTGTAGGCCTAGGATACAACTTAGGTTGAGGGTCGTCATAATCATAGTCCAGTATGCCGCTCTTGTATAATTCTTTTTTGACCGTCAATCGACCTAAAATTATTAATGTATCTTTTAAGGCCCCTGAACCCCAATGGTCATCGTCAAGATCAGTCCGGGCCTACAACCTAGGGTTGAGGGTCGCGTCATAATCATAGTCCAACAACAACGAATAGCTTGGTGTTCGTCCAGGACAAACATCATCGTCTAGTTAGCTGTTCCTCGACAGGTCGGAACAGCTATTGTTTTGCCGAAGATTTTATTTTTTTTTATTATTATTATTATTATTATTATTCTTTCTTTCATAAAAACCATTGCCTTTAACACGTGCACTTTCTTGGCGGCAAATGGCCTTCTTACATTATGTCAGAAAGAGTCAACTCATATACCATATGGAAAGCTATGCCTTTGACTTTAGTTTCTAAATGTCATTAGACCAAAATTTTAATTAATTAGCTAGTTATCGTCGCGTGAATATTTAATTAGGCAATCTTTTAATAGCTATAGCTCAAGAAGTATGCCAATTCGATCATCAAACTTTTTCTGTAGTTATACATTTGTAATGGGGTACTGGTAGATGTGGCTGGCCTAGAACATCTTGTGACCCATGACATCATTTATAGCGCATTTGTATCTGTGTACAAACACATGCACTGTGTGACCGAGTTGCTTCATTAATCGCGAGTGAATCTCAATATGTCTTTGTACATAGTACACGCACAAATATCACGCAGGCTGATGCGAGTTCTACTAAAAACGATCTCTCTGAACTAGTTTTCGTTATTGACTTTCCCGGTAACCTACGTACCAGCGGGTTTGCCCCGGCAGGATTGCAAGGGTGCCGGTGATGCTGTTGTCCGCTGTACATTGTACATGTGAGACTTGTGTCGTAACGTTACGTTAGGGAAAATATTCGGTGAATTAGTTAAAGACGATCACTGTTTAACCTTTTTGCTTACTGGCCGGGACTTTTGAGTCCCAGCGCATTTCAAACCCCACTTGCATAAAAGTTGGGACGTTTGAGTCCTTCAGTATACGTGTAAGCAGTGGTTTGGAACACTAAGGAAGTCTACTGTGACTCTGAGGTCATCAGCTTTTTTCCTAAAACCGCGGAGGAGTAGGTAGTAAAAGAACGGTTTTTGTTTTATAAGTTGATCTCATAAATCCCAATGATTTTTGTAAGGTCTTTATGACCCAAAACCCACAGTGAGAAACCCTCATGCCGTACAATTTGTTTTAGTATACAGATAATGACTATACAAACTAATGTTAACATTTTGTCATTAGTGTGCTGGCAATCCACCTTGGTGGTGGAAATTTTGTTGTTGTCAAAGTAGGCATGAATTTGTGTGGGACCAACTCAGCCCTTCACCAACTCGCAAAATTTTCACCATGTAGGCTACAAATGAAGGAACATAGTCACAGATTTGAGTGATGTAACATAACATTGATGGTGTGCATACAACGTTTTGTATAGCTAGTTGGTAGGGGAACAGAAACTCGACATGGAATGAAATTTAGATGAGTGCCATCCATTAACATTGTCATCAATCATATCCCAAATTTTAGGCCATTCGATCGGTCCTATCAAAACCAAACTGACGACAACCTCATTTATAACTCACGACAACTCACTTACAACTTGTTGTGAGTTGTCGCTGTTCTTGTCAGTTATGTCAGTTGTCGTCATTTGTCGGTTTTAGTAGGACCCGTCCTATTAAAAACCAAACACTCACGACAATCCATAACCACATTTTCACAAACTGAAAGCCTGTATGAAGTGCCACCAAACAAGAAACTCGACATGGAATGAAATTAGATGAGCCATCCATTAACATTGTCATCAATCATATCCTCTAAATTTTAGCCATTCTCAGACGGTCCTACTAAAACCGATATTAATTTCACGACAACTCACGACAACTTGTTGTGGTTGGTCAGGCAGTTGCTGTCAGTCATGCTATTGTCGCCAGCGTCGGATTTTGAGGATGTACCATAACGTTGATGGTGTATACAACGCTTTGTATAGCTGTAGTTGGCAGGGGGAAACAAGAAGAAACTTGACATGGGAATGAAATTAGATGAGTGCCATCCATTAACATTGTCATCAATCATATCCTAAATTTTAGGCTATCTCAGACGGTCCTACTAAACCGGCTAACCGACGACAACTCACAACAACTCATGATAACTCAGGGACAACTTCAGGACAAATTGACCACAACTCATTTGATAACTAGAAAGGGTTGGCAGTTGTCGTCGAGTTGTCGGCTTTTAGTAGGACCCGTCCTACTAAAAACCGATAACCGACTGACAACTCACAACAACTCACTTGACAACCACATTTTCAAAAACTTAGAAGCTCATGTAATGGTCAATTTCAAGATCAGGGTTAGGGCCTATACTTAGGTTGGGGGTCGCATCCATAAATATCTATAGTCCAACAAGAACGAATAGCTTTGTGTTCGTCCGTAGGACAAAACACCGGTAAAAACATCAATCGAGCCTGTGATGGAAACAAAGGAAAGAAACATAAACAGTCAAAGTTGTTGGGGTTTTGTTTTTAGTAGACTCTCGTCCTACTAAAACCAACAACTCACTGCCAACTGACGACAATCACAACAACTCACGACAAATCACATTTTCAAAAAACTTAAAGCCTGTATGTAATGGTTACCTTCAAGATCAGGGGTTAGGCCTATAACTTAGGTTGGGGGTCGCACTAACATTCATAGTACAACAAGCACGGAACAGCTTTGTGTTCGTCCTTTGGACAAACACCGGTAATACAACAGTTATCAAGAGCTTCAGTGATGATAAAACAAAGGGTTAAGTATGCCGCCCTCTTGTGACAATTTTGGACCGCCAAATCGACCTAAATCGGCCAATGCATCTTTTTACGTCTGAAACCCAATGGTCAATGGCAAGATCAGGCCCAGGGTCACAACTTAGCTTGAGGTCACACACAATCATAGTCCCAAAAACAACGGGAATGAAGCGGGGTTTATACCCGTCCATAGACAAAACACCTAATGTCTGTTATTATTATTATTAGCTGTTCCCGACAGGTCGGAACAGCTATTGTTTCTGTCAAGATTTTATTTTTTTATTATTATTATTATTCTTTCTTTCTGGCAAACCCACTTGCCTTAACACGTGCACTTTCTTGGCGGCAAATGGCCTTTCTTAGCATTGTTGTTGTGAAAGAGTCAACTCATATACCATATGGAAGTTTATGCCTCGACTTAGTTTCTAAATGTCATTAGACTAAAAATTTTTAATTAATTAGCTTAGTTATAGTCACGTGAATATTTAATTAGGCAATCTTTTAACAGCCATAGCTCAAGAAATATACACCCGATCATCAAACTTTTTCAGTTATACATTTGTGGGTACTGTAGATGTGCCTTTTGGTCCCAGGAATGTCTTAGACGTCATCATGACATTTATTTATAGCGCGTTTTGCGTCCAGGTACAAAACACATGCACTGTGTGACCGAGTCGCTTCATTAATTGGCAGTAATCTCAATAACCTGTGTACACAGTACACGCACAAATATCACGGTGGGCTAAACAGTTCTAATTAAAACACGATGTCTGGAACGAGTTTTCGTTATTGGATTTTCCTTCCTCGGTAACCTACGTACCAGCGGGTTTTGCCCTTCGGTGACTGCAGCATGCACAACTTGTCCTAATTCGCCCATTTAAACGTTGATTTTTGGTGAAGGAAAGACGATCCCTTTAACCCTTTTCCGGGACTTTTGGGTTGGGGCATTTAAAACCCCCCCATGTTGGGACGTTTGGGGCCTTCCCTTCGTAAACGTGGTTTGAACACTAAGGGAATCTTTGAGTCTGGGTCATCACCCCCTGGGGTAGGTAGGTAAAGAACTCTTTTTTTAAATTGACCCCCAATCCCAATGATTTTTTGGGGTCTTTTTTTACCTAAACCTATCGAAACCCCAAAAGTAAATTGTTTTAGTTTTCAGATTCATACAAAAATAACATTTTTGTTTTAGTTGGGAAAACTTTGGGTGGGAATTTTTTTGTTTTAAAGTAGGCATGAATTTTGGGGCCAGCCTTTTCCCCAACTCGTACCGACATTGTCATTTTAAAAGGGCTTTTTAAAAACCTATACTAGAAACCTATACATGCAATTTGTTTTAGATACAGATAATACTTTCAAACAATTCTTTTTTTCATTAGTGTCGGAACCCAAACTTGGTGTAGGGAATTTTGTTGTTTCAAAATAGGCATGAATTTGTGGGGGACCAACTCGTGCCTTCACCAACTCTCCTGCACTTTGTCTTTCGTAACTTACCTTCCCCCACCAAGTTGCCTTAAACCCCAAGTTTTTGTAAGGTCTTTTACCAAACCTTTTGAGAAACCTATCAATTTTGTTTTTTAAAATAATATTACAAAAATAACTTAACATTTTTTCCAGGTGTCTGGAATCCCAAACTTGTAGGGAATTTTTTTTTGTCAAAAAATAAGTTCCCAACCTTCTTCCTTCCCGCCCCGTCAACTCTCTTCCGCCCAAGGGACCGCGGACGCGTCACCAGCAAAGAAGGGGCATAGTCCCCGTTTTGGGGATGTAACATAATTGATGTGTTCAACGTTTGTGAACGGGGGAAACGAAACTGGGCATGGAATGAAATTTGATGAGTGCCCTCCTTCTTTTCATCAAACCAAATTTTGGCCTTCTCAGCGGTCCCAAAAAAAACCCAAAAAACTCCAAATCCGACAACTTGTTTTGGGTTTTTTCGGTTTTTGGGGATGTAACATAACGTTGATGGTGTAACCGTTTGTATAGCTGTAGTTGGCGGGGCAAAACTCGGAATGAAATTTTGAGAGTGCCATCCTTCTTGTCATCTCCCATCTAATTTTGGCATTCGGCAATCCTCAAACCGACCCGGCGCAACTCACACAACTCCGAAACCACGACAACCGGGGAACCAGGAAAATCCGACAACTGCGTTGGGTTGTTTATCATGTCGGGTTTTTCGTTTCGTTTTAAGGACCCCCTTCAAAAACCCAATCCCGCAACTCCCCCGACCCCTTTTCAAAACTTTAAAATTATGTTGGTCAATTTCAAGATCGGGTTAGGGCCCATAACAGGTTGGGGGCGCATCCCTTGGGCCCAAAAAGAAAGAAAACCTTTTTTTCGTCCTGGACAAACATGGGAAAAATTTATCAAGGCTTTGGGGGATAAAAAATGGAAAGGTAGCCGCCCCGAAAATTTTGCCTTGGAAAAAACCCTGTTTTGGCCTGCCCAAAAATTTGGTCCAAATTGGGGGGGTTTGGGAACCAAAAACAAAAACCGGGAGGGGGAAAAATGATTTTTAAATTTTTTTTCAGGGAAACCCCCCACGTTTTGCCCATCCCGTTATCGATAAAACCCCCGTGCCCAAAAACTGTACTACTAACAAATGGCCCCGGTTTTGATCGAAAGGTTAATACGGATGTCTAGTGTCTTTTGCCCATCAATTTGAAACATCACCAAAATCCAAAAAATTTTGAATACAATCAAGTCTGGTTTGAT
>CM055833.1:7279341-7308674 GCA_029582265.1 Zoroaster sp. YZ-2022 | reverse complement strand
ACTGCACCGATTTTGAAGACGACCTATGACCAGAAACAAGATTTTATTTATTTATTTATTTATTTTTTGCCTTCGTTATCAGTCAACATTTTCAGGTAAGCACTCTAGTTTGGGGTTTGGATATTATGTACTTTCAGTGTTGCTACACAGAGTTCAAGTGGTCTCACAAAACAGCGCCCTCGCATGTCATTTTGACATTTAAACAGTAAACTCAATATATTTACGTCATAGACTTCTCATTTTGTTTAACGCTCGAATATGTAAATAAATAAAATTGAATTTCACAGGCCCTTTAAAACAGCTAAACGAAGTCGTTCTTTAAATAAAACAATGCCAAATGATCACACAGGCTGGTCTATCTAGTGATTGGTCAATTGTTCAAAGAGAGAGGCGTGGCTACAGAAAACAATAGGCAGCGGCGTAGCCAGGACTTTTTCAGTGGGGGTCAGGAACACGCAGGGGCATTGCTTTTCAGTGGGGCCCAGGGGTTATGCTTTTTTTCCTTTTCTTTTCTCTGTTTTGGAGGGACCACTATGAGGATTTTTTCGTGGGGGAACCTGGGGCACTGAAATATATGGGAGGGAGCTGTTCAGAGGTCAAAGGAAATTAATAGCTTCTATGCTTACTCCCAAGATATCACATTGTAGAGGAAGGTCCAACATTGGGGCAATGTTGGCAAAACTAACTTCATACAAGTGAGCACTCTCTTTGAGCTCAAAACCCCAGAAACCACTGGCCTGAGCAAAGACCATTAATTTACCCAAAATAATACTCCTTATAAGCGCGATTTGCATCTCGCTATAGTCATTATTAGTATCTATGGACTTGATCTCAAATACCAGAATTCCTACTTTCTAGTATGTAAGTCTGATGTCTTGCTAAGTTCATGTTTTTCAATGCCACTAAGCAATATAAAAGTACCTTAATTTCCATTCAAAATTAGTTTCCCCTAAAATTTAAGCTTGCCCACCTCACCCCAGTAGCTCGCGCCGTCACTGGTACGTGCGCTTTAAAACAGAATCCCGTAAAAGCACGGTAGGCCCTATATTTCCAGTAAATCTGTACTCAATTTAACTGAAGTAATTTGTCAGTGCTTGCACTTAAATGTACATTTTAGTTGAGACACTTATATAGAGGAGTGCCACTTTTCCTGTATAGTAACATGTCCTACCTTGTGTTGGACAATTATATGCAACATTTTAGTTGAGACACTTATATAGAGGAGTGCCACTTTTCCTGTATAGTAACATGTCCTACCTTGTGTCGGACAATTATATGCAACATTTTAGTTGAGACACTTATATAGAGGAGTGCCACTTTTCCTGTATAGTAACATGTCCTACATTGTGTCGGACAATTATATGCAACATTTTAGTTGAGACACTTATATAGAGGAGTGCCACTTTTCCTGTATAGTAACATGTCCTACCTTGTGTTGGACAATTATATGCAACATTTTAGTTGAGACACTTATATAGAGGAGTGCCACTTTTCCTGTATAGTAACATGTCCTACCTTGTGTTGGACAATTATATTATATGCAACATTTTAGTTGAGACACTTATATAGAGGAGTGCCACTTTTCCTGTATAGTAACATGTCCTACCTTGTGTTGGACAATTATATACAACATTTTAGTTGAGACACTTATAGAGGAGTGCTACTTTTCCTGTATAGTAACATGTCCTACCTGTGTCTGACAATTATATGCAACATTTTAGTTGAGACACTTATATAGAGGAGTGCCACTTTTCCTGTATAGTAACATGTCCTACCTTGTGTTGGACAATTATATGCAACATTTTAGTTGAGACACTTATATAGAGGAGTGCCACTTTTCCTGTATAGTAACATGTCCTACCTTGTGTTGGACAATTATATGCAACATTTTAGTTGAGACACTTATATAGAGGAGTGCCACTTTTCTGTATAGTAGCATGTCCTACCTTGTGTTGGACAATTATATGCAACATTTTAGTTGAGACACTTATATAGAGGAGTGCCACTTTTCCTGTATAGTAACATGTCATACCTTGTGTTGGACAATTATATGCAACATTTTAGTTGAGACACTTATATAGAGGAGTGCCACTTTTTCTGTATAGTAACATGTCCTACCTTGTGTTGGACAATTATATGCAACATTTTAGTTGAGACAATTATATAGAGGAGTGTCACTTTTCCTCTATAGTAACATGTCCTACCTTGTGTTGGACAATTATATTATATGCAACATTTTAGTTGAGACACTTATATAGAGGAGTGCCACTTTTCCTGTATAGTAACATGTCCTACCTTGTGTTGGACAATTATATGCAACATTTTAGTTGAGACACTTATATAGAGGAGTGCCACTTTTCCTGTATAGTAACATGTCCTACCTTGTGTTGGACAATTATATGCAACATTTTAGTTGAGACACTTATATAGAGGAGTGCCACTTTTCCTGTATAGTAACATGTCCTACCTTGTGTTGGACAATTATATGCAACATTTTAGTTGAGACACTTATATAGAGGAGTGCCACTTTTCCTGTATAGTAACATGTCCTACCTTGTGTTGGACAATTATATGCAACATTTTAGTTGAGACACTTATATAGAGGAGTGCTACTTTTCCTGTATAGTAACATGTCATACCTTGTGTTGGACAATTATATGCAACATTTTAGTTGAGACACTTATATAGAGGAGTGCTACTTTTCCTGTATAGTAACATGTCATACCTTGTGTTGGACAATTATATGCAACATTTTAGTTGAGACACTTATATAGAGGAGTGCTACTTTTCCTGTATAGTAACATGTCATACCTTGTGTTGGACAATTATATGCAATGCACAACAAAACAGTATACAATGCACAACAGCAGAATATTATACCAATATTGACTGCAAGTACAATTACTGTGTCACTGATTAGATACAATATAACCCCCAGTTGAGGGCATTAATACCATCATTAGCTTTACATTAATTTAGTTTTACATTAAATTTAGACCATTTTGTTACCTTTGATCCAGTACCAATGTTATACCATGCTATACCATGATCAACATGGGATGGAATCAGAGTGCTAGTTTTAGATTAACTCAGTGACTGAATATAATTCCCCATAATTGAGCCAGTAATTTTCAGTCACTGTTGAAAGTCTGTGCTGATCATCATGACGATATTGTCCCTTTAAATATAAGCATCCTATATCATATCTATACCTAGCTACATTCCACCTTAGTTATTTAACTTAATTTATAAGACTGAAAATTAAGATATATATGTCAATTAAATGGGTAAATAATTAACCAACCCAAACATGTACAAGTGTAGTGCAGAGGGTCTGACCAGGTAATTCCGCTTGTTTTTTTGGGCCTCTCGACCAATCAGAAGGCCGGATTTAGGTCACGTGATGCCTAAAAAACATCATTTGAGGAGCCGGTGGACTGAACCATTTTTTACTGTAGGGGTGATTAAAAATGTGTGAGGGACGTAATATTTCGTAATACTTTTTATATTTATGATTTTTATTATAAGGGTTATTATATTATGGTATGTAAGTTTAAAAGGTCCTTCATAAAATAAAATTATATACTTATTGTAAGTTTTAAAAGATCCTTCATAAAATAATAATAAATACATACATAAAGTCCTATGTATAACCATAATATATATATATATATATATATATATATATATATATATATATATATATATATATTTTTAAAAAAGAGAATGGATCATTCCTATAAATGCAATCAGTCATCGCAACTGAGGGTCTTTTCCCAAGTCTAGTTCCCCAAAATCACCAGTTACAAACCCCGTTTACGTATCAAAACAGAGTGGAACAGTCTACTTACATACGTACAAGTTGCGCAACGGCCAGTTCGTGTTAGGACACGTCTATGGACGAAGGACTTGGCTATTGTTATCTGTATACAGGCGCACGTCCGATTTAGTTTTGTTTATATTAAACACTGACCAGTTCCACACCATCGGCGTCTCCATTGTGTGCACATTACCTGATATACAGGCATAGGGCAGCCACTGCAGCAGCGTCTCGGCAGCCCGGCCACGTTTAAGACAAGTTATACGGATAGTCGTTGGTGCAAAGTCCTTGGTGTAGATGTATCAGCAGTGCAGAAAAGCTGTATATATCCAATGACGGTCTCTTAAACCCTACCCCAAAAACAGTTTTAAAATCAAACTACATGTACTTGATGGCTGTATTCCAAAATGCGTGTATATTGGATCATTGAAATGTATGTTGTACAAATTGATGGGCATATAGACACTAGACATCCGTATTAATCCTTTCGATCGATAAACTCTTGAGCCATTTAGTGTAGTAGTAGTACAGTGTTTGGGCACTGAGTGGTTTATCGATATACAGGTATACAGGTATACAGGTATACAGGTATACAGGTATACAGGTATACAGGTATCACTGATAAATAAAATCAATAACAAACTAGACATTAGGTGTTTGTCCTATGGACGACACCAAGCTGTTCCGTTGTTGTTGGTGTATGATTATGACGCGACCCTCAACCTAAGTTGTAGGCCTAGGCCTGATCTTGACATTGACCATTGGGTTCAGGCCTTAAAGATGCATTGGCCGATTTTAGGTCGATTTGACGGTCAACAATTTTCACAAGAGGGCGGCATACTACTTAACCATTTGTTTATCATCACTGAAGCTCTTGATCAATTTTTTTTACCACTGTTTGTCCTACGGACGAACACAAAGCTGTTCCGTTCTTGTTGGACTATGAATGTTATGATGCGACCCCCAACCTAAGTTATAGGCCTAACCCTGATCTTGAAATTGACCATTACATACAGGCTTTAAGTTTTTGAAAATGTGGTTGTCGTGAGTTGTTGTGAGTTGTCGTCAGTTGTCGTGAGTTGTTGGTTTTTAGTAGGACCGAGTCCTACTAAAAACCGACAACTGACGACAACTGACATGACTGACAACAACTCACAACAAGTTGTCGTGAGTTGTCGTGAGTTGTCCTGAGTTATCATGAGTTGTCGTGAGTTGTCGTGAGTTGTCGTGAGTTGTCGTCGGTTGTCGGTTTTTAGTAGGACCGTCTGAGAATGGCCTAAAATTTAGGATATGATTGATGACAACGTTAATGGATGGCACTCATCTAAATTTCATTCCATGTCGAGTTTCTTGTTTCCCCTGCCAACTACAGCTATACAAAACGTTGTATACACCATCAACGTTATGTTACATCACTCAAAAACCGACAACAACTCACAACAAGTTGTCGTGAGTTGTCGTGAGTTGTCGTGAGTTGTCGGTTTTTAGTAGGACCGTCTGAGAATGGCCTAAAATTTAGGATATGATTGATGACAATGTTAATGGATGGCACTCATCTAAATTCCATTCCATGTCCAGTTTCTTGTTTCCCCTGCCAACTACAGCTATACAAAACGTTGTATACACCATCAACGTTATGTTACATCACTCAAATCTGTGACTATGTTCCTTCATTTGTACATGGTGACGCGTCCGCAAGGTGCACTTGGTGCGAGTGAAGGCAATACGAGTTGACTATAGTGCAGGTAATGAGTTGGTGAAGGCACCAGTTGGTCCCACACAAATTCATGTCTACTTTGACAACAACAAAATTCCTACACCAAAGATTGGATTGCCAGCACACTAATGGCAAAAATGTTAACGTTAGTTTTGTATAGTCATTATCTGTATACTAAAACAAATTGTACATGTATAGGTTTCTCACTATAGGTTTAGGTCATAAAGACCTTACAAAAAATCATTGGGGATTTATGAGGTCAACTTGGTGCGAGTGAAGGTACGAGTTGACTAGTATAGACAATAGTGCAGGTACGAGTTGGTGAAGGCACGAGTTGGTCCCACACAAATTCATGCCTATTTTGACAACAACAAAATTCCTACACCTAAGATTGGATTGCCAGCACACTAATGACAAAAATGTTAACGTTAGTTTTGTATAGTCATTATCTGTATACTAAAACAAATTGTACATGTATAGGTTTCTCAGTATAGGTTTAGGTCATAAAGACCTTACAAATATAGACAATAGTGCAGGTACGAGTTGGTGAAGGCACGAGCTGGTCCCACACAAATTCATGCCTACTTTGACAACAACAAAATTCCTACACCAAAGATTGGATTGCCAGCACACTAATGACAAAAATGTTAACGTTAGTTTTGTATAGTCATTATCTGTATACTAAAACAAATTGTACATGTATAGGTTTCTCAGTATAGGTTTAGGTCATAAAGACCTTACAAAAATCATTGAGGGATTTATGAGGTCAACTTATAAATAAAAGACCGTTCCTTTACCTACCTACTCCTGCAGTTTTAGGGAAAAAGCTGATTGACCTCAGACTCACAGTAGACTTCCCTTAGTGTTTCCAAACCACTGCTTACACGTATAGTGAAGGACTCAAACGTCCCAACATGCAAGTGGGGTTTTTAAATGCGCTGGGACTCAAAAGTCCCGGCGGTAAACAAAGGGTTAAAACGGTGATCGTCTTTCCCTTCACCGAATAATCCTAACGTAACGTTACAATGATACAAGTCTGACATGTACCCGGACAAGTTGTGCATCACCGCAGTCACCGGGGCAAACCGCTGGTACGTAGGTTACCGAGAGGAAAAATCCAATAACGAAACTCGTTCAGACATCGTGTTTTAATTAGACTCGCTTTAGCCCACCGTGATATTTGTGCGTGTACTATGTACACAGGTTATTGAGATTCACTAGCAATTAATGAAGCGACTCGGTCACACAGTGCATGTGTTTTGTACACAGATACAAAACGCGCTATAAATGATGTCATGATGACGTCACAAGACATTCTAGGCCAAAAGGCACATCTACAGTACCCCACAAATGTATAACTGAAAAAAGTTTGATGATCGGGTGTATATTTCTTGAGCTATGGCTATTAAAAGATTGCCTAATTAAATATTCACGTGACTATAACTAAGCTAATTAATTAAGAATTTTAGTCTAATGACATTTAGAAACTAAGTCGAGGCATAAGCTTCCATATGGTATATGAGTTGACTCTTTCTGACAATGCTAAGAAGGCCATTTGCCGCCAAGAAAGTGCACGTGTTAAGGCAATGGGTTTTGCCAGAAAGAAAGAATAATAATAATAATAAAAAAAAATAAAAATCTTGACAGAAACAATAGCTGTTCCGACCTGTCGGGGAACAGCTAATAATAATAATAACTAGACATTAGGTGTTTGTCCTATGGACGAACACCAAGCTGTTCCGTTGTTGTTGGACTATGATTATGACGCGACCCTCAACCTAAGTTGTAGGCCTAGGCCTGATCTTGCCATTGACCATTGGGTTCAGGCCTTAAAGATGCATTGGCCGATTTTAGGTCGATTTGACGGTCAAAAATTGTCACAAGAGGGCGGCATACTACTTAACCCTTTGTTTATCATCACTGAAGCTCTTGATCAATGTTTTTTACCGGTGTTTGTCCTACGGACGAACACAAAGCTATTCCGTTCTTGTTGGACTATGAATGTTATGATGCGACCCCCAACCTAAGTTATAGGCCTAACCCTGATCTTGAAATTGACCATTACATACAGGCTTTAAGTTTTTGAAAATGTGGTTGTCGTGAGTTGTTGTGAGTTGTCGTCAGTTGTCGTGAGTTGTTGGTTTTTAGTAGGACCGAGTCCTACTAAAAACCGACAACTGACGACAACTGACATGACTTAACCCTTTGTTTATCATCACTGAAGCTCTTGATCAATGTTTTTTTACCGGTGTTTGTCCTACGGACGAACACAAAGCTGTTCCGTTCTTGTTGGACTATGAATGTTATGATGCGACCCCCAACCTAAGTTATAGGCCTAACCCTGATCTTGAAATTGACCATTACATACAGGCTTTAAGTTTTTGAAAATGTGGTTGTCGTGAGTTGTTGTGAGTTGTCAGTTGTCGGTTTTTAGTAGGACCGGGTCCTACTAAAAACCGACAACTCACGACAACTGACATGACTGACAACAACTCACAACAAGTTGTCGTGAGTTGTCGTCAGTTGTCCTGAGTTGTCCTGAGTTATCATGAGTTGTTGTGAGTTGTCGTCAGTTGTCGGTTTTTAGTAGGACCGTCTGAGAATGGCCTAAAATTTAGGATATGATTGATGACAATGTTAATGGATGGCACTCATCTAAATTTCATTCCATGTCGAGTTTCTTGTTTCCCCTGCCAACTACAGCTATACAAAACGTTGTATACACCATCAACGTTATGTTACATCACTCAAAATCCGACAACTGACGACAACTGACATGACTTGACAACAACTGGCGACAACTCACAACAAGTTGTCGTGAGTTGTCGTGAGTTGTCGGTTTTAGTAGGACCGTCTGAGAATGGCCAAAAATTTTAGGATATGATTGATGACAATGTTAATGGATGGCACTCATTCTAAATTTCATTCCATGTCGAGTTTCTTGTTTAGTGGCATACATACAGGCTTTCAGTTTGTGAAAATGTGGTTATCGTGAGTTGTCGTGAGTGTTTGGTTTTTAATAGGACCGGGTCCTACTAAAACCGACAAATGTTAACGACAACTGACATGACTAACAGAACTGGCGACAACTCACAACAAGTTGTCGTGAGTTGTCGAGTTGTCGTGAGTTGTCGTCAGTTTTTGGTTTTAGTAGGACCGTCTGAGAATGGCCTAAAATTTAGGATATGATTGATGACAATGTTAATGGATGGCACTCATCTAAATTTCATTCCATGTCGAGTTTCTTGTTTCCCTGCCAACTAGCTATACAAAACGTTGTATACACCATCAATGTTATGTTACATCACTCAAATCTGTGACTATGTTCCTTCATTTGTAGCCTACATGGTGAAGGTGCAGTTGAGTGAAGGCACGAGTTGGTCCCACAAATTCATGCCTACTTTGACAACAACAAAATTCCTACACCAAAGATTGGATTGCCAGCACACTAATGACAAAAAAGTTAACGTTAGTTTTGTATAGTCATTATCTGTATACTAAAACAAATTGTACATGTATAGGTTTCTCACTAATAGGTTTAGGTCATAAAGACCTTACAAAAAATCATTGGGGATTTATGAGATCAACTTATAAAAACACTCTTTTTACCTACCTACTCCTGCAGTTTTAGGAAAAAGCTGATGACCTCAGAGTCACAGTAGACTTCCTTAGTGTTCCAAACCACTGCTTACACGTATACTGAAGGACTCAAACGTCCCAACATGCAAGTGGGGTTTGAAATGCGCTGGGACTCAAAAGTCCCGGCGGTAAACAAAGGGTTAAACGGTGATCGTCTTTAGCTTCAATTCACCGAATATTTTCCTAACGTAACGTTACGACACAAGTCTCACATGTACAATGTACGGACAACTTGTACATCACCGGCACCGCGCAGTCACCGGGGCAAACCGCTGGTACGTAGGTTACCGAGAGGAAAAATCCAATAACGAAAACTAGTTCAGAGAGATCGTTTTTTAAATAGACTCGCATCAGCCCACCGTGATATTTGTGCGTGTACTATGTACAAAGACATATTGAGATTCACTCGCGATTAATGAAGCGACTCGGTCACACAGTGCATGTGTTTTGTACACAGATACAAAATGCGCTATAAATGATGTCATGATGACGTCACAAGACATTCTAGGCCAAAAGCCACATCTACAGTACCCCACAAATGTATAACTGAAAAAAGTTTGATGATCGGGTGTATACTTCTTGAGCTATGGCTATTAAAAGATTGCCTAATTAAATATTCACGCGACGATAACTAAGCTAATTAATTAAGAATTTTAGTCTAATGACATTTAGAAACTAAGTCAAGGCATAAGCTTCCATATGGTATATGAGTTGACTCTTTCTGACAATGCTAAGAAGGCCATTTGCCGCCAAGAAAGTGCACGTGTTAAGGCAATGGGTTTTGCCAGAAAGAAAGAATAATAATAATAATAATAATAATAAAAAAAAATAAAAATCTTGACAGAAACAATAGCTGTTCCGACCTGTCGGGGAACAGCTAACTAGACATTAGGTGTTTGTCCTATGGACGAACACCAAGCTGTTCCGTTGTTGTTGGACTATGATTATGACGCGACCCTCAACCTAAGTTGTAGGCCTAGGCCTGATCTTGACATTGACCATTGGGTTCAGGCCTTAAAGATGCATTGGCCGATTTTAGGTCGATTTGACGGTCAAAAATTGTCACAAGAGGGCGGCATACTGGACTATGATTATGACGTGACCCTCAACCTAAGTTGTAGGCCTAGGCCTACACACACACACGGTTTGTGTATGCATACAGAACATTATGCGAGATTTCACATGTAACCCGATATACCTTCAACTCCAGCACACTCGTACATGTAGAGGGGGTCGAAGGTGACAAAGTCAAGTGGTATCTGTTTTTTTGGTCGAGTATTAAAGGGGCAGTGCAAAAAAAAGCGTTTTTTAAGAACTGGAGTACATCCGGTCCCTCCTAGCAGGGTTAAAACATTAAAACATAAAATATTATTTGGTGTCCTGATTCATAATTATTTGTTCACTATTTGAGGCCAACAAGTTAAGCACAGGTTCACTCTGCAGCTTCCGTGTACAAACGAATGCTTAAATAAAAAAATTCTATATTTACTGCATTGACGTCTTTTGGGAGATTTGGTACATTATAAAAACCGTTTGGGATCATTAACATCCGAAGTATTACAATTAATTGGTTTAAAAGGATCCTCTTGTAACGGTGCTGCACGCTATTTGCGCTACAAACCTCAAAATCTTGACAGTTAATGATTGTTACAAGAGGGCGGCATTCTACTTAACCCTTTGTTTATCATCACTAAAGCTCTTGATCAATTTGTTTACCGGTGTTTGTCCTCCGGACGAACACAAAGCTGTTCCGTTCTTGTTGGACTATGAATGTTATGATGCGACCCCCAACCTAAGTTATAGGCCTAACCCTGATCTTGAAATTGACGATTGGGTTGAGACCTTAAAGATGCAGTACCCGATTTTAGGTCGATGTGACGGTCTAAAATGAAATGTGACTTAGACCATTTACAAATAAATACAAGAGAAACTATTATTTCATGTTCCATGTACTTGAGTTGCGGCCCCATCAAATTTGCAACAACTGAAGTATAGTAGCCTTTAAGAGGTAAAAGAAACCTACAAATATATTGCACTCCTTCCTAAACAAACTTCCTTCTGTGATATGTTGGTATAATGACTCGCCCCCAAACTGTTAAAGATAGACTCACAAAAAATGTAGGCCTATCCAAGAAAAATAGTTGAATCATATTTCATCTTATTCCAGATGGTTGTAAAATTGTTTTTGGTTTTGAGAATAAACATATTGTTTTTTATGTGTAAAATAAAAATAGTATAATTTGAAAAAGCTCTCACAACTTTTTATCACTTCTTGAAAGACGAATAAAATACAAGGTGCCCGTAGGACTGCCGGGTATCAGGGTATCCCAATACACGACCGACTGTCATTATTGGGTTCCGTTTTTCGGTTCCGAGTACCCGTTAACGACTTTATAAATTGGGACTTTTCAGCGGTATGAACAGAAATCTGTAACTATTGAACAATAGTTACAATTTTAGGAGCCATTTTATTGAAGAAAACAGCTTTGAAGTTTTTATTTATTTATTTGGAATTACACTTTTGAAACAGTGGCACACGATGTATGTAAATATCGGTACATCCATCAAAACAATTTCTAAGTACAACAATTAATATTTATAAAAATCACAAGAGGGCGGTATACTACTTAACCCTTTGTGTATCATCACTAAAGCTCTTGATCAATGTTTTTTTACCGGTGTTTGTCCTACGGACGAACACAAAGCTGTTCCGTTCTTGTTGGACTATGAATGTTATGATGCGACTCCCAACCTAAGTTATAGGCCTAACCCCGATCTTGAAATTGACCATTGGGTTGAGACCTTAAAGATGCAGTGCCCGATTTTAGGTCGATGTGACGGTCAAAAATTTATTTAAATGTTAAATTGCTATTTTGACGGATGAGAAAAAGTTATTAGCTTTCATTTGATACCTTGAACGAAATCGAGGAAAAAATAACTTGAGAGTGTGCGAGACCTAGGCTGTTGCATAATTGCATCATAATTGTTTTCGAGATCCAAGCATGAGAGGAATAAGTGTTGGGAGAAAAAAAATCACCGCAGCATGAGGAAGGTGTAACATCAGTTCGCGAGTACAATGTGCAGACTCGCGCTCTTTGGAACTGGAAGTAACTACGATGCGTCCGGCTGGCCCAGGCCGCGGCTAGAAGGCCGGCTGGCCGGCGCCGGCCGGCGTGTACTAAATGAAACAGTGGTTTTTTTTAACGAACGTCCAAGTTCGCACAACGACCATTTGTGTCGAGCGGCCGATCTTGCGTGGTACTCATGCTCAAAAATACATGTTGGGTACCAGGCAAGATTGGCCGCTCGTCGACAAATGGTCGGTGTGCGAACTTGGCCAAGAAATGTGTGTCAAAAAAAAAGTAACCCATATTTCATATGACAACGATACGGTAAGGACGGTGCGTGTACAATAATGCTGAAAAAATGTAGCAAAGTTGTTTCTGTATTTGTTGTGCCCATTAAAATTTATGGAAATAGTTTTGTATTCAACCTCCACTTTTTTTCACTGTTATATTCAACAAAAGTATCTTCTTACTCTAAATAAAGAGTAGCTGTTGAGGTAAGGAGCAATGAGGAGTGAAAAAGTGGAGGTTTGAACGTGAATACTATAAATCGTCCATGTACGTAATTCGCCGCACTCGTGAAATGACGCACCTACCTTTGGCTTAGCATTTCTCGGAAAATGTACAAAACTATGGCGTATTACTGGTTGCATAAACTTATCTAAGTCGTGCTTGTTACAGAAATAAAAATTATAGTGAAATTGTATGATTTAGCCTAGTACTGGAAAGTTAGTGCTTGTGAAAGTGGAAAAAGTTGTTTAACCACTGATTTTATCTGTGATTTTATTGTTCTATGCCGTCAACAAGCTGTTGTCTGTGAAAACCAAAATATATGAATGCTTTGCATTTGCATTGATTTTTTTAAAGAAATACTGATCCTCAAATTGGACACATTGAGAAGCGAACGAAGACTACTTAATTCGTTGGTGTTTATTTCGACGGTAGTGATAAATTATTGAGAAAATGAAACATTAATATCATGGTTATGAAAATAAATCTTTTATTTGACAAAATGTTAATGGCAATTTTACACATTTCAAAGTTTTAAAGTACTTTTTGCAAACAATTTAACCACCTTCCATTTTATTGGTCTTTCTAGAATATTGATTAAAAGTTTTGAGAGCTCCAAATTATACTATTTTATTTTAAAAATCGAAAACAATATTTTTATTTTAAAGTTAAAATTTTTTTTTACAACCATCTGGAATAAGATGAAACATGATTTCAACTGTTTTTCTTCTTGGGTACATTTTCTGTGCCCCCATGAACTTTAACAGTTTGGGGTGAGTCATTATACCAACATCAATTTTCTGATGGCCACAATTCTGTGCGTCTCAAAAAACGGCGCTCAAGACGTCCACGCGTATGATCATGCATTGAAATTCAGCATTTTACAAGAGAATCCTTCACTGAAACAAACTGAAACAACAAACTGCTAATTTCATTTGTAAGTTACCGTCCAGTTGATTATATAACCTTAGGTGTGTCATTTAGGGTAAATTGATGATAAACGTAGTACTAGTAGTAGTAATGTTTCCAAAATCATAGTAAAATTAGAAAACAAAAATGAAGATGGTTAATGTATTATGTAAATGACAATTTGTGTTTCACTGTTTGGTGATTTTTGTAGAGGCTTATTTGTATTAATAATAATAATTGATTGATACACTAAAGTCATGAAATTAAATGTGCGTTACGCGCTACGTAACATTGGCTACAAACAAGTACAACAGAACGTGTTGCACGATACAAAAATAGTGTTTTAGCCTATGACGTTTGCTTCTGGATTGTTAATGTTTGGTTTGCTGGTATAGTACATGCATAATAAAAATATGAAATTAAGTACTTTGGCAAACATTTTAAATAGTATTAGTAATATTAGTGTGTCGGGGCATGGAGGATACCTCCATGGTTGGGGCATGGAGGAAGGAAGAGATGCATAAAATATGTGAACTTTGTAAATGTTTAGTTTTTAGTTTAAATTTGGTGATATTTGTCAGGGGTTTGTGCACATTAAATTTGCAAGATTAGGCTTAATGTTGTTCTTGACATCAAAATAAACAATGGTGCTTATGAAGATGTTTTAAAAAAATGTAATTTTTGTAATTTAAAAAAAATATTTCGTATGCATTTGTGACAGAAATATTTGTCAGGAAAGGTTGTGTTTTGATAAGTTTCAGAAGTTTTTGTTTGTTTACATTTTATAAATTTGTTATGAACACGATTAAAGTGGCGACAACTATGTGTGTGAAGTGGCTTCACATGTAATATATATGTATTGATTGATGCATTCAGAATTTTCTGAGTTGTACATGTATTTCTCTGGTGTAATAGTATAGAAATTTTGAGTGGTGTGAATGGTACATGTATAGTTAAAACTACTACTGTTGAGCTGATGCCCAGAGCAGTGCATTTTTCTGTGAGCAAGCAGAGGGAAATTGAAATTGTTTGTAATGTCTGGTGATCATTGAGGCATCAGTAGTTTTAATCATATGTAAAAGCAGTCAATATTTGTTTTGTAGCACCTCATACATTAAATTCTGCAAAGTTAAGTAATGAAATGGAATCATGAATGATAATGCTGCAATGTGTTCATATTGTCATGTAATTTCACTGTTCACCAACAGTGTGACGCGGAAGAGCAAGTAATCATGCAGTTTGAAGGAGTTATTGTCTAATTTGTTTATCCTGTTGGCTATTTTTATGCACATTTAATATACAGATGAACAAGTGATTGGGTTCAATATAGGTCACTGAAGCTGGCAGGTACGCAGTACATTAAAGATTTGTGTATTTGACAAACATTTTATTTTGTCAACAGACAATGCCAAAATATCGTGCAAAAGTGAAGGCTGTGAGGGAAAGGACGTGGTGCCGCCAGGCCAAGCAGAAGGATGCTCGAAGATGTATGTCTCCCTTGTCTGTAGGTGTTCAGTCTCTTATCACACATGCCCCCTCATCCATCTGTACTTGTCATTCCTCCCCTTATATGTGCTCCCCTGGTACCCATCATACATTTGACATTTCAACTCCTTCACTGATTGCCTTGGGGTTGGCTCCTCCTCATGGTGATCTGATATGCCAAAAGGATGCACTATGCTCACATGAAACATGCTCACATGAAACATGCTCACAATCAAGTGCAGAAGTTATGCCTCAATCATGCTCTGAAGTTATGCCCAAATTATGCTCTGAAGTTATGCCCAAATCATGCTCTGAAGTTATGCCCGAATCATGTGTCAATGGTGAGGCTATTGCATCTACATATGCAACAACTGAAACTGAGGCACAGGGTGTATTAGAAACTATGAATTTTTGTTTTGATATGCAGGACTTTGATTTGGCTGGTGTATCAGCAAAGGATAAGATACAGAGAAAGGTAGATACATGTGATCAAGGTGCAGACAGTGAAAGATGTGGTAATATTGAAGTTGATGTGATTAAAAGCAGCAATTTTGAAAGAGAAGAAGATTGTAATGACAGCACAGACGGTACTGAAGTGAAAGCAGTAATTAGTGAGCAGAGAAGACAAATGATAAAGCTGAGGAAGTTGAGACTGAACAAGCTGACCAGAAAGAGAGTAAGTAATTCTAAGGCACTGAGTAAGTTGAAGGCAAGGAAACAAACATGTTGTAGCAGGAGTAATGTACTGGAATGTGTGGTAGAGTATCATGAGAAGAAAGTATCAAAACCAAATAGAAAGAAGATCAGAAGAAATGAACAGAAGAAGTTACTACAAAGGCATAAGAATGGCAAGGTGGTGGAATTTCGTATGAGTAAAGAAGAGAAAAGGAATCATGAGAAGGCACAGAAGAATATTGAAAGTCATACGAGAAGGAGTTTGAG
This sequence comes from Zoroaster sp. YZ-2022, assembly GCA_029582265.1. Classification (NCBI taxonomy): domain Eukaryota; kingdom Metazoa; phylum Echinodermata; class Asteroidea; order Forcipulatida; family Zoroasteridae; genus Zoroaster; species Zoroaster sp. YZ-2022. The sequence continues at coordinate 7,292,587 of CM055833.1, read as the reverse complement.
TTGTGTTCTAAACAACAAGCAGGATAAGACAGTATTGCACAGAAACAAGTGTAATGAGAGACAGGGATTATGCAAGAAAAGTTCATGTACAAAGCCAGTAAAGCAGAATAAAAGAGGAAGTACTTTCTATAAGAAGGAAAGCATTGTGGACAGACTGAGATGCGACTTGAAGAAAAGAGAAAGTAATCAATGTTGGATGTGTGATCATGAAGCTAGTCCGATGGAAAGAGTCGTGGAGTGTGATCGTTGTAATATATCATATCATGTACAATGTATGAGATTTCCAAATGTTCAACTGGTAGTAAACAAGCCAGTATCATGGATGTGTTGCAAATGTGGAGGATGTAATTACACTGTGTCTTTGATGTATGATTTTGCAATTCCTACAGATAAGAACATATTTGAAATTCCAGTGTGTGAAGGTAACATGGAAGAAGTAGCAGTTGAGTCATTGTATGCTGATGGTGTTTCTTGTTTTGAAGATTTGAAAATGAAAACAACTGAAGGTGAGGCACAAATTGATGTTGACATGATGGATTATGTAATTGTAGATGAAGGAAGTTGCAGATATGCATGTGTCGGTGTAGCTAGAAAGCAAAGCTTGGTTCAGCAAACTGGAGGGTATTTCTTGCGGAACCAAAAAAATAAAGACAAACATGAAAAAAATGATGTGAAGGAGACTGAAGAACAAAGAGACAAAAATAACAGTAAAGTGGCCTTTGATACAAAATGCAATACACACTGCACTGCACAATCTAGAAAAGTATCTGTACCAATGGTAAATGAAACAGGTGGTGATGACAAAAATATGGCCAAGAGAAAAGCTGAAGAAAACTTTAAGAATTGTAATGAAGGCACAGTTAGTAAGAAAAGATGTACAAAACACAAACAAATAAAACCTAGGTATACTGAATTGAAAGGAAATTTGAGAAATAAAGATGATGATAATGAAGTGGCTGTTGGGAATAGATCTGTAAAATATCAAAGTAATGAAAATTTGGAGGTGAAGACAATTACTCAATTAAGACAATTAGATGGAACAGTTTTTGTACAAGGAAGTTTTCATCAAGGAGATCAAAGATTTGGAACAAATTGTGGTAAACAGTGTGTTGCTAATTCTCTAGTGTCAGTGATGTACAGCAAGAAAAAAGATGCGAGAGATTGGAAGTGTAGTGATATGGATAATATTCTCATGACTGGGAATGAACTGTATGGTTTCTTACAAGAGAGTACAACAATGAACAATGATTATTTGTTGATTAATGAATTGCCAATTGAATTAGATGTATTTGACACACACTATTATATGAAGTATCATGAATCTGTAGCAGGGACATTTGATGAAAATGCTTGTCACTTGGTTGAATTTAACATGGTACCATTGAAAACTGCATTAGAACAAAGTCTTCAGAAATATCATGCATGCTTTATAAGTTTCCATGAAAACACATTTGCGGTAATTGCTCAAGATGGAATATATTATGTATTTGACTCACATTCCAGAAGTATTGAAGGCTGTATGGTTCAAGATGGATCAAGTATCGTGATGCGTGCAAGAACATGGCAAGGTGTGTACAGGTATTGTACTAAGTTAGCACAATCTATGAATCTATCAAATACTCAACAGTATGAAGTAACTGGTATGTCTATCTGTGTTGATGGGGAGACTGTCACATGTATATGTAGTCATGAAGAAATGGAAAGTGAGAATCACAGCATATCAGGAACCATGAACTTGTGTTTTGATTTTGAAGAGTGTGGACTATCTGATGTATTAGGAGATGGTCATAGAAAGACACAGAAATATAATAGGTGTGAGCATGGTGCAGAGAGTGCCAGTGACGAACTTGGTAATATTGAAGGTGATTTAAATGTGACAAGCAAGATTGGAAGAGAAGAAGCTTGGAATGAATGCACACATGGTGATTGTGATGAAGTCAAAATAGTTGGAGAATCTGGACCTGGTGTTATGAAGTTTTGTCCGTTAAAGTATGAATATAAGAAAGCTCTTTGTAAAACACTTGGTTTGGAAGCATCACATTTGAAGTCTGAATTTGTTTATACAGAATGTGAAGCAATGGGCAAACCTGATGCTATTTCACATATTAAAGGTGATGGCAATTGTTTATTCAGAGCTGTGTCATTTGCTGTATCAGGAACTGAAGGTAACCATGTACAATTGAGAATTGCTTGTGTTAATCATTTGTTGAAGAATGCTGATAAATTGCAATGTTTTCTGCGAGAGGGATTTGTTAATGTGGAGGATTATGTTATGAGACAGAGAATGTTTGATGCAGGTACTTGGGCTACAGATATTGAAATTATGGCAATGGCACATATGCTTTGCACCGATATATACACATATGATGAGTCTTGTAAGTGGTACCATTTTTCTGCAAAGAATGTTGAGGGAAGTGCTATGACGTGTGATATGGGGATTTATCTGAATCATAGACAGAGGGTGCATTATGATGTTATTCTATCAGTTCATGAGTTATTACCAGAGACATTGGGTATAAATGAAGTACATGAAGAATGTTCAGAGAGAGTTGATGTATGTGATGAATATCCTGCACAAAGTGATCAATGTACAAAGCAGAGTACAAACCCTAAGGATATTAACAGCAAACATAATACAGAATTGCCGAAACGTTGCAAACTGAAGAGAAAAAAACGTGTGAATTTAGTGAAAAAGCGACAATTAGAAAAAGAACGAATGAGAAAGAAATATAGTGAAATTAAGAGCAAGAAAGACAATGTTAAGAAGGGAAAAAGAGGAGAATGTGACAAATATAATACTGATGTAGAATTTAGAGAAGCTAAGAAAGCTAAGAGTAGGCATTACCAAAAGATAAAATACAGAACTGATGAGACATACAAGAAACAAGTGATGGAATCAAAGAAACATGCCAGCAAAGAAAGATATAATTCAAGTGATAAACATAGACTGACTAAAATTCAGAGTAGCAAAAGAAAGTACAGGGATAATGAGGAATTCAGGAAAAAAATGATGAATGCAAGTAAAGTGAAATATAAGGAAAACGAGCAATTTAGGAATGAAATGATGAATGCAAGTAAGGTGAAATATAAGGAAAATGAGGAATTTAGGAATGAAGTGATAAATGCAAGTAAGGTGAAATATAAGGAAAATGAGGAATTTAGGAATGAAGTGATGAATGCAAGTAAGGTGAAATATAAGGATAACGAGTCTTTCAAGAACAAAGTTATTAATGTCATCAAATTCAAATATCGTTACAATCCTGATTACAAGAAAGCAACAATTGACAGTGTTAAGAGAGGTCGTAAATACCATGTTGATATTTGCTATAGGAATAAAGTAATTGATGCTTCAAAATCTAAATATCATGAGAACGAACATTTTCGGAAGAACATTATTGAATTCACCAAAGAAAAATATCAGAGTAGTGCAAGTTTCAGGCACAATATTACAAAGAAGAATACCAGTCGAGCAATGCTGAAAAAGGTCAAGAAACATGATATCAATAACGTGCTGAGTGATTTCAAGAATGAAATATCAAATGGACCTGAGTATGTTTGTGCTGTGTGTCTGAGACTTTTATTTCGAAAGCAGGTCATTAAATGTAATCGGAATAAATACAAGAGTAGTGATTGTATCTGTGAGAAGTATCTTCATAAATGTGGTGCAAATTGTACATCTAATTGTGTTGTTTCAAAATCAAGCAGGTCTTGTTTGTGGATATGTTACACATGTGACCGGAAATTATTGAATGATAAAATACCAGCAGAAGCTTCTTATAATAATTTAGACCTGGTAGAAATTCCGGAAGAGTTGGTGGGTTTGAACAAATTAGAAGAACATCTTATTGCACTAAATATTCCATTTGTGAAGTTAATGGCATTGCCTAAAGGTGGACAACATGGTGTACGTGGGCCAGTGGTATGTGTACCGTCAAATGTTGCAGAAACTGTGAAATCATTACCAAGGCCTGAATGTGAAGATCAGATGATTCGTGTTAAGCTGAAGAGGAAGTTGGCTTATAAAGGATATTATCAGTATGAGTTTGTTAATAAAGAACATGTAGAGAGGGCCTTACAGTATCTTAAACAGAATAATAAGTGGTATCGTGATATTGAGATTGATTCAGAGTGGAGTAATTCCTTGTCAGAAGAGACATGTGATGTGAAAGATGAAGATCATAGAAATGAAATCACGGACAAAGTTGAAGATGATTGTGACAATGGCGATGAGGATGAAACAGATGAGGAACGATTACGAGGAATACCATTGGACACTTGTTTACAGCCTGTAAATATTGGACAAGAAATCTTGGATCAGTATTTTGATGATGTGTATTGTGTTGCACCATGTGAAGGGAATAATCCAATCAGACTTTTAATGGAAGAAAGTAATGAAGCCAAATGTTGTCCAGTATTGTTTCCAAGAGGTGAGCCAGTATTTACTGATGATCGTGATGTTAGGTTAACACTTTCCAGATATCTTAACAACAGACTGATGAATGTTGATAACAGATTTGCAAAAAGTACGCAGTACATATTCTATGCTCAATATTTGTCTGAAATCCAACAAGTTATTTCCAGTGTTTCTATTGCATTACGGAAAGGTTCAGGTAAAACAAAAGATGGTGGAAATGTCACTGCCAGTATGCTGAATGATAAAGAGAAGTTGAAAGATATGTTAAAATCAGACAGTGGATACAAGTTTTTGAAGCCTATAAGAGGAACTCCTCCATATTGGCAATCAACTCAGAAAAATGTGTTGGCAATGATTAGACAACTGGGTATACCAACATGGTTTTGTTCGTTTTCTGCAGCTGACATGAGATGGCCTGAACTTATCAATACACTACTTAGACAACAAGGTGACGCAAGGAGTATTGATGAATTGGAGTGGAATGAGAAGTGTTTGTTATTGAGAAATAATCCTGTAACTGTGGCTAGAATGTTTGACAAGCGATTTCATACATTTTTGAAAGATGTGATAATGTCAAGAGCAGCACCTATTGGGAAAGTGACAGACTATTTTTATAGAGTAGAATTCCAGCAAAGAGGCTCACCACATACGCATTGTCTATTTTGGATTGAAGATGCACCTAAGTTGAGTTCAAATAGTGAGGATGAAGTGACAGACTTTGTAGATAAGTATGTAAGTTGTAGTCTGCCATCAAAAGAAGAAGATGAAGAGTTGAATGAGATTGTTAGTAGTGTACAGCAACATAGTAAGAGACATTCTAAATCATGTAAGAAGAAGGGTACTGAGTGTCGATTTAATTTTCCAAGACCACCATCCATGAGAACATTTGTGTCTAATCCACAGCCAATGGATATTGATGATTGTGAGGATATGTCAGATAATACAGTAACTGAACACGATGCAAAGGAATTGTTGAAATCAGTATGGAATGCAGTAAGTAATGAGGAGAATCAACATATGTCAACTTATGAACTGTTCACAATGATTGGAATAACACAGGATGATTTTGAGAAAGCAAATGATGTGTTGACCAAAAAAGTACATTTTGTTTTGATGAGAGAGCCTCAAGATGCTTGGATTAACCAGTACAGTCCTGATTTATTGAGATGCTGGAATGCAAACATGGACATTCAATTTATCAGTGATGTATATGCTTGTGTAGCATATGTAGTTTCTTACATGTCAAAAGCTGAACGTGAGATGGGATTATTATTGAAGCATGCACAGAGTGAGGCAGAAAGTGGAAATCAAGATGCTAAGCAGAGTATGAAACAAATTGGAGGTGTTTATCTGCAAAATCGTGAGGTCTCAGCTCAAGAAGCAGTCTATCGCTGTTGTACATTAAGACTTCAAGAGTGTTCTCGAAAAGTAGAGTTTATACCTGTAGGAGAAAATCCTGTTCGAATGAGCTTGCCCTTGAGTGTAATTCAGAATAAATCAACTAATGATGATGATGACAGTGTGTGGATGGTTAGTAAAGTTGATCGTTATAAAGCAAGACCAGATACAAGTGCATTTGAACCAATGTGCTTAGCTACATTTAGTTCAGAATACAGAGTCATATACAAAGGAGATATGTGTAAAATATCTAGTGATAAGAGAAAGTCAGAAGTGTATGCGTTGAAGAACGATTTGGGACACATACAGAAACGTTCTAGAAGTGATCCAGCTGTTGTTAGATATCCAAGATTTTCAGTCATGAAGTCTTCTGAGAAGTATTATCATAGTATTCTACAGCTATTTCTTTCATACAGGGTTGATGTTCATTTGAAACCAGCACAATTTGAAACATATGAGGAATTTTATAACAATGGATTTGTCAGTGTACTGGGTAGTTTACAAACAGTAAAGTCTATTGTGGAAAGTAATCGGACTAGATTTGAAGTTGATATTGGGTCATTGGAGGATGCAGAAGAACATCTTGAAAACTTTGGTCCACAGGAAGATGCATGGGCATTAATCAGTCCAGAAACTGAAATACAAAGAGATGAATGCAAAGACAAACGGCAAGTGCCTGCAGAGGATAGTGATGATGAATGTACTATTCCAGATTTACAACCTGATAGAAAGGAAGAGAACATATGTGGTATTGAAGCACACTCATCAAGAGTACCAAAGTCTGATGCATTAAATATGCTGAGATCCTTAAATGAAAAACAGAAAAAGGTATTCTATAAAATTCGACAGTGGTGTTTAGACAAGGCTAATGGTAAAAACCCTGATGCATTTCAAGTGTTTCTTACTGGTGGTGCAGGTACTGGCAAAAGCCTTCTTGTAAAATGTATAGATTATGAAGCAACACGAATACTTGGATCAATGATGAGAAACCCTGATGATGTGTCTGTATTGCTAACTGCTCCTACAGGTGTAGCTGCATTTAATATCAATGGTGCTACAATACACAGTGCATTGTCTATATCAACAGATATGTCATTACCATATCAACCACTTGGTGAAGAAAAAATTAGTACACTTCGTAATAAACTTGGTCAGCTGCAGATTTTGATTATAGATGAGATTTCAATGGTTGGTCAGAAATTACTGTGTTATATCCATGGACGTCTAAGACAGATCAAGCAATGTCGGAATCATACCCCTTTTGGAAATGTCAGTATATTAGCTGTTGGAGATTTCTATCAGTTGCCACCTGTGAAGGCAAGATCTTTGTATCAGAGTAATATTACAGCTGATCTGTGGAATGATAATTTCAAAATTGCTGAATTGAATGAAATTATGAGACAAAAGGAAGATGGACAGTTTGCAGAAACACTGAACAGATTACGAGTGAGAAGGAAGCATGAAGCATTACAGGATGATGACATAAAAATGTTGAAAGGTCGTGAAACAGGACAAGAGTGGAATGATGCAGTCCATATATTTCCATGTAATAAACAAGTAGATAAACAAAATATTAAAATTCTACATTCAAAGTGTTCTGATTGTGTATATATTGAAGCGAAGGATTATGAGACAGACTCCAGAAATGCTAAAAGTAAACGAAGAAAAGCCCTAAAGAAGTCTAATGGAAGCCTACCACAATCCCTGTTACTTGGTGTTGGTGCTAGAGTTATGCTTACTAAAAACATTGATGTGTCTGATGGACTTGTTAATGGTGTCTTTGGAACTGTAACAAAAATAGTAATGTCACAGGATAAATCTGATGAACCCAAGTGTATCAGAATTAAGTTTGATAACAACAAGGTTGGATTGAAACTGAAGAAACAATGTGCATCATCTGCAATTGATGAAGACAGTGTACCCATTGAGATTCAGGAAGAAAACATTGGTAAAAAATGTGTACGACATCAGTTTCCATTGAAGTTAGCTTGGGCCTGTACAGCTCACAAAGTACAAGGAATGACAACAAATAAAGCTGTTGTATGTCTTGAGCGAACATTTGCACCTGGACAAGCATACGTGAGTCTGAGCCGTGTTACATCACTTGATGGTCTTGTCATTGAAGGGTTTCATGAGAAGTACATTTATTGTAATGAAGCTGTAGCTGATGCATTGAATAGTATGTCACCATTTATTACTGATGAAGGTACATCTATGGATACTACAGAATCATCTGTCGGTATGACTATCATGATGCATAACATCCAGGGATTACATGCACATTATACAGACTTGAAATGCAACAGTGAAATGATGAAAGCAGATTTTATTTGTTTGACCGAAACATGGACTGAACATCAAATACAGTATGACATGCAATTGAATGATTTCAAAAGCTATCATCAGCCAAGATGTATTTCATATGATAATTCTAGTGAATTAACTGAAATGTTAAAGCATCAGTGTCATGGAGGTGTAGCAGTATATGGTAAAAGTAACAGATCAATGAGTAGACTTATGTTGCCAGTCGAAAATATAGAATATATTGCTTTCCACATCATTTCCAATGTTTCATTAGTAGTTGTTGTTATCTATCGACCAGTATCCTATGTGCTTAGGGATTTTATATCTAATATGAAAATCCTTGTGAATGAACTGCAGAAAGTGTCAAATAAATGTATAATAATGGGAGACTTTAATGAAGACATTCTTAATAGTGTAAAGACTATGTGTTCTTCAAGTATTGTAAATATGATGCGTGACCATGGTTACAAGCAGTGTGTTGTAGATGCAACAACTATGAAAGGAACATTGATTGATCATGTTTATGTGAGAGGTTTAGAATGTGTTCAAAATCAAGTAATCCCTACTTATTATAGCTATCACGAGGCTGTCAAAGTTGAGTTCTAAATTAATACAAATGTTATCCTGAAATGGTTAATGAACATTTTGTTAAGAAACAGACATGTATAGTAATTGGATAACATGGTTGGTAACATAGACACATCTTAACCTCTATTTATATGTTTTCTAATAATAAATAAAGTTGTTTTTTATGGGTGAGTGTCAAAAATATGGTCATGACCTTGAAAACACAAGCTGTTGAGTAAATAAGTGAACATTCAGTGTAGTTTTATACACAAAAACCAAGTTGAACAAATAATATAACAGTGACAAATTTATTGTGAAATGTTGTGAAATCATTTGTTGACAAACCTGAGTTTTGTCAATAATACACATGTTACAATGAACAGAAAACGGAAAGAAAATAATTATGGGAAAAGCAGTAAAATTAAATGTGAGAATAGAACAATAAGTAAACGGTTGAACTATACAGTATGGAAAATTGATTACAATAGTTGTAAACAAAAAAAAAAAATGTAAAAAAAACAATAAGAAAACAGTAAGATTATAACAGTACAAAAAACAGTGTGATTATACAAGTAAGGAAACTGTGATTATAAGAGTAAGAAAACAGTGAGATTATAACAGTAAGAAAGCAGTGAGATTTGAAGTATAAAACATCTTTATAGATTATAAGTTCATAATGGAATGAGAGCAAAAGGAAAAAAACTTTAAAGAGGAGAGTAAATTGATGTAAAATCATAAATTTGTATATGATCACAAACTACATGAGGACATAAATTTTGAACCTGAATCTGGTAAATGTAAAAAAAACATAATTGTTATTCAGTAGTAATATACTAAACAATTCAATGTGACATACAAACTTAATGACCAATGTGAATTAAAGTAGTATTTTGTAAATCATTGACACACAGATAATGATGGAGAGGATTCAAATATCAGATGTAGATGCAGAAGCTGCAGTTCACAAGACAATATCTTCACACTGGATAGACACAACACTCTTACTCTCAGTCTTCTGAGCTCAATTGGAGTGACTCAATACCCCTACTCAACACCCCTACTCAACACCCCTACTCAACACCCCTACTCAACACCCCTACTCAACTGGGACATCTCCTATCATCTAGTGTGTCTTCTGTTGGCAAGTAGGAGGACACAATGGTTTAACTCAACTTGGATGTCCATCACAGAGTGTGTCTTCTGTTGGCAAGTAGGACACAATGGCCTTACTCAACTGGCATGTCCATTACAGAGTGTCTTCTGAGCTCAATTGGAGTGACTCAATACCCCTACTCAAGTGGGACATCTCCTGTTATCTAGTATAATGTATGTTTTCTGTTGGCAAGTAGGGAGGACACAATGGTTTAACTCAACTTGGATATCCAGCACAGAGTGTGCCTTTTTTATTTTTTTTATTTTTTTATATATGCGAATCGGCCCACACAAGGCCAATGGGCACTCCAAGGTGGGGGTTACGAAGTCATTGAGTTGTTACAACAACTGCACACTGAAGAAACCCTCACACCGAAACAAGACAAGTTAATAACCAGCCTCTTCACGGTGCGAATAGGACTGAGATGGGTAACTATTCCAGAAGAAGGCAGTTGTTAAACTGCCTCTGTTCCTATAAGCAATTATGGGAAAGTGTCTTGCTCAAGGACACAAGTGTCACGACCAGGATTTGAACCCACATTGTGCTGCTAACACCAGAAGTTGAGTCCGGTAAGCTAGATCACTCGGCCACGACACTCTACAAAAGATTTTGAGCTCAATTGGGGTGTTTCAACGCCCCTATTCAACTGGGACATCTCCTGTCATCTAGTGTATCTTCTGTTGGCAAGTGTGAGGACACAATTGTCTAACTCAACTGGGATATGTCTACAACAAAGTGTGTCTTTCGATCTCGGCCACAACACTCTACAAAAGATTTTGAGCTCAATTGGGGTGTTTCAACGCCCCTACTCAACTGGGACATCTCCTGTCATCTAGTGTATCTTCTGTTGGCAAGTGTGAGGACACAATTGTCTAACTCAACTGGGATATGTCTACAACAAAGTGTGTCTTTTGATCTCAAGTGACTCAACACCCCTACTGAACTGTGTGTGTCATCTATTATGTCTTCTCTTGTTAATTGAAAGAACACAATGCCGTTTGTCACCTGAGTTGTTGATAATGTGGTGTGCACAGATGGGATTTCACAAACCTGAATTCTAAGGTAAGCCACTACATTGCAGTGACACTTAAAAATTGTATTGTTTATTCTATATTTTAGGTGTAAAGATGTGTATGGTGTCATTATTCTATTTGAGAGCAACCGTATTTCTCACTTAGTGACAGTAGAGAAAAACGAGTTGCCCGAAATTGGTTCTCCCTTGAACCTTTCTCACTTAACGAAGGTTGAGATATGAGTTGTGCGATACGGTTCTTTTCAGAACCTGTACCTCAGCTTCACATTAGTTGAGATAAACACATGGTGTTACTGCAAACCGAAACGATATAGAGAGCAATTTCGTTATGAAAAAGTTGATGACACATTTTAACAAAGTCTATTGCAGTTAACTAAAAATAAAAGTATGCATTTAATAAATGTTTACAACAGTGTTTTGATATTATGGTTAATTGAGTAATTGTACTTGTATGCATGACCTTTGTGTATCCTATAGATGATGCAAGCATTGTGTGACATGGACATTCGTTATACAAACCACATGGGCAATACAATTTTAGTATTATACAGTGCGTATCAAAAAAAAGGTAATCCGAATTCAGGGGGTTAATATGCCAAGGTTATTTAGTTTGACAATTTACATGTAGTGTACCAAAGAAGAGGAACTCCTCAGCTTTCCATTGATACCTTTATTGACCCATTGCTGTCACACATGACCGAGTACATTGTTATTGAAAATGACAAATTCAAATCGCATTTTTGCAAGTTTGGGTAATCAGTGCAAGGCAGGATAATTAGTGAAAGTCAGTATGATAAACCAGATTTTCTTTAGGAATGACTGGACATTATTCAAGAAGAATCTCTTCTAACATTGCCCTTTTATGCACCCACACCTTCAACATGTCCACCTCCCTTTCGACACAAAGCTGACAGCGACGGAGCATGTCCTGCACTGCTCGTCTCACCATAGCCGGATTATTGCGTAAAGCATCCACTTCATTTCGAATACGGCCCTGCAATTCATCAAGATCACGGGGAGGTTGCAAACACCTTGTTCTTCAAATGTCCCCAAAGGAAATAGTCACATGGTGTGAGGTCAGGTGATCTTGGTGGCCATTCCACCTCATGGTTGACGGCGATGACTCGTTCGCCAAAGAGTTCCCTCAGACGATCTCGGACAGCGATAAGGCGATGTGCTGGGGCGCCATCTTGGCCCCACCCAGAGTTGTCTGAAGACCCCACGAACCTGTCGCTCAAAGTGTTCCTGCAGCTGCGGTAAAACGTTATCATTGAGCATCTGCAGATACATGTTACCATTGACATTCCTTTGAAAGAAAAACGGTCCGATCAGCTGACCACTTCCACAAAGTCCTCAACCAAACAGTCCACTTTGTTTACTCATGTTAACCTCAAAATTGAATTCTGGGGTTGTCTTGCTACGGTGCATATTCAAGAACATTATGCGTATTGACCTTTGCCGTTCATGGAGAAAGCAGCCGTTACGTCGATTATTCGAGATTCCGATGAAAATTTGGACATCTCTCTCTGTATGGGCTATCCAACCCATCTGGCAAACGCCAGCCTTCTAGCAAAATCTCCTGGGCGTAAGGATTGATGTCGGATGTGAATCGATATGGATGCTGGTGGAGAGGTCCAATCTCGGCTGATTCTGTTGAATGTACGCCGAAGGCAATCTCAGCCCATTTCGCATTGGCGCTGGTGTCCCTAGGATGCTCCAAAAGTTGCTGCCTTACTGCTGCAGAAATGTTCCCTTCTGATCGCCCGATGTGCGCCTCCTGCCAGAATTCCCTTGTTAGCGGTTGAGGGGCTAGTGCCATACTCTTGATATTTTCTAACATGTTCGCCCAGAATGGTTTTGTGGCTGCTGGGGGCCTCCCGTTCTGGGAAACATTCCTAGAAAGCATGTCTTGAGTTTGCTGCAAACTGTGAGTTTGGTGAAATGTTGTAATCCACGAAACTTTCAGCTGTTCAGTCGTTAGTTGTTACCATCTTTCCAACTACCGCTTAAAAATCTTACACTTAATCATCTAGGGCAGTCAAGGATGCGTCCATTTGCAGACTGCCTGAGACTGATTCAACACCAAACTTGCCAAAAAATGCGATTTGAATTTGCCATTTCAATAACAATGTACTCGGCCATGTGTGACAGCAATGGATCGATACAGGTATCAATGGAAAGCTGAGCAGTTCCTCTTCTTTGGTACACTACATGTAAATTGTCAAACTAAATAACCTTGGCATATTAACGCCCTGAATTCGGTTACCTTTTTTTTTATACGCACTGTATATGTAAACTTATCAGACATTTTGATAAATTTTGTGTTTTACATAGTGCTCTGGGCCCCACAGAGTTTACGGAAGCTTTCTGTCCCCCC